>JAVIWB010001345.1:0-218375 GCA_031893035.1 Dermolepida albohirtum | reverse complement strand
CGAGGTGAGTAATTATTAAGTTCAACACCATAAATGAAGTGACGCAATTAAGATTACTAGATAATTATTAACAATAATTTTTTTGTACAAACAAAAATTTCTTAAGAAATAGGAATGCACTGACTATTCCCCATTACCAAATCTTACAACCATTTGCCGGCAGTGATTAGAAATATGAGAGATGTTGCGTTCGGTAGGACAGTAAGAGAGTTTTTCCTGGAATAGATTTTTTACGCAATTAAATTTTAAATTTCATTAGTAAAGGATGTCTCAAATTACGCGGTTTTTTAAGAATAAATAAAATATAGATGACGCACTGAATTTGTCTGCGTATGTGGGCATTTAAAAAGTGTGATGTATGACATTTATAAAAATAGCTTCGTACACGGTACAACGCATTCATGTGAAAAGAGTTTTTAGAAAATTTCGTGAATTTTATGGTTTACATAATCGTCCATCTGAAAGCACTATTGGTCGAATTATTAAAAAATTTCAAGAGACCGATTCCGTGGAAGATCAAAACAGTGAAAAATACAGTCGTAGTAGTCGTTCACAAGTAAATATTGGGTTGGTTCGTGAAAGTGTTGCTGAAGATCCTAAAATGTCCATTAGACGACGTTCACCACTTGGACTTAGTGGATCAACAACTTGGCGTATTTCACACAAGGATTTAGTTCTGAAGGCATATAAGGTTCAAATAACACAGGAACTGAAGTCATTAGGTCATTTAAAACGTCGTTCATTTGTCAATTTTATCAATAAACAACCAGCTGATTCTTCTCAAAAAATAATGTTTTCTGATGAGGCACATTTTGAACTTGGTGGCTATGTTAATAAACAAAATTGCCGTATCTGGGGTGAGGAAAATCCACAAATTATTCATGAGAAACGTATGCATCCTAAACGAGTTACTGTTTGGTGTGCATTATGGCCAGGTGGTGTAATTGAACCTTACTTCTTTGAAAATGCTGCTGGTGAAGCTGTAACTTTCAATGGTTATCGATATCGTCGGATGATAACCGAACTTTTGTGGCCTGAATTAATGAATATTGATCTAGAGGATATGTGGTTGCAACAGGATGGCGCTACACCTCGCTTTGCACACGAATCAATTGATTTATTGAGAGAAAAATTTCCTGGACGTGTAATCTCAAGAAACGGTGATGTTAATGGGCCCCCAAGATCATGTCATTTGACATCGTTAGACTATTTTCTTTGGGGTTATGTGAAAAGTCACGTTTAAAAAACAATTCACAATCAATTCGTGCTTTGAAAGATAAAATTATTCGTGTCATTGGTGAGATAGAGCCTCAATTATGTCAAAATGTCATTGAAAATTTTTACAAAAGAGTGGACGTTTGCGGAGCTGCAAGAGGAGGTCATTTGGCAGATATTATTTTTCGCATATAAATGACATAACTGATACTTAAATTACCAATAAAAAGTTTCGGAAAGTGAATGCAAATTATGTGTTATTGATTCTAAAAAAATCGCGAAATTTGAAACACTCTTTATATACAAGTGTTTCTATAGTGCGTGTGATTCTACAAATTGTATGTATTTATTTTCTTTTTGTATTGTTATACATTATTACTTTCCTTGGTGTATCATATAAACTTTGATTATTATAAACACTACAAATAAATACTATAAATTTCACTTAATATTTATGTCGAAAATGCTAGAAATTTTTGTAAAAGCACCCGTTATTTTCTTAGTTCTTTGTTAGATTGAAAAAATCCCATTAAACTCTCTTCGTCATGCTATACTATCGTAATCATAAATGTACCGTTTTATCTGTTCTTTCGTCATAATAACGTTTTAAATAAGTGTCGAAATATAACGCCATTCTACGGAACGAAAATGTTTTCTCTTATTTAGCCGCGATCGTCCATTTCGAAAACACTCGCCAAAAACGAAAGCCATCAACGCTCCGAGGATATCAGACGAAAGATAAAAGAATATCGCCGTTATGACATAATCCTCCCGGGATACAAGATAAAGTTAAACCATCAGCGTCAGCCTTCCAGCCGTTTAGTTCCGGTTTACTGCACCTCGTTTACGTTCAAGCGCTGTCGTACCCGTGATGGAATGAGTAGTTTTTAATCTTTGCGATATTTATGTACTTACTTTCTGAATACATGACAGGTAACGAGAAAAACATGTAATTTCCATTCGGAGTACTGGCAATTAAATGTTATTTATTCATGCTGCATACATGTCCAATGGAAATCTATCAACCAAGAGGGAACTTTTGCGGTCGCCGATTCCTGTAACGAGACGAACCATGCATTATTAAGTATGATTTATTGATTTTTTAAACAATCTTCGTTAAATGCAAAACTGCGTTACAAAACGTTATGTGAAGATACGAGGACTGTTCCAAAAACTTCTAGCTACAGGAAAATAACGGGATTTGTTTTTCAAAATAATCCCTCTAATCTTTAACTAAGAAATTATGCTTTTTACTCACACCGGCCATGTGTTTTAACCACTCAACTACAGAGAACTGCGATATTCGAATATATTAATATGTGTTACAGATTTATTTTACCCTTTGCTCATTCTTTGTGTACACAGCTGTATATATCAGTATTACAATTTTGGGGATAATATTATAATATATAATAATTAAGCATCATATCTTGTGTTTCTTATTCCGTAATTTGCATGTTGCTGGAGTTATTTTACTACGGCCCTACCTTCACAAATTGTCTTATTCTAAGTTACTGGTTCCTATAATTATTTTCATTTAAAAAAAATATTATTTTTATTCTTTTGTGATATTACTACGGCCTTCTAATATTTTTAACTTAATTTAACTCATTTGATGACCCAGGTTAATTTACAGAGTTATTCTTTGCATTTTGGTAACTAATTATTGTAATAATAAACTCGTAATTTATTGCCTTTTCTTGTTTTGTTTTCCGCTTTATGCCATTCAATAGAAGTTAAATACAATAGCAACGGTCCTTCGCATACCAATGTTCAGAATGGTAAAGTTCGTCAGTCAAAAGCAAATTGAGTTTAAATGTTAGTGCGTTGTTCTTAAATGAAAAGAATTTTCTTACAACCGCTTGGCGTAAAAATAAACGCAAATCGATTAAGTTTATCGACTTGTGATATAGTTGTGGTGGAAACAGTCGTTAATTATGCGTCCTCGTGGATCAGAACATCCATCTTGGATTTATTCGTTTTAATTTTCACGAGGAAAGATTAGTCTCATTAATCGACCCTCTTTACAACTGGAAAGTTCTTACGTATAGCGTAGTTTTATGTCCTCTGTATCGACCACGTTTTACAAGATTAGGGGTGGTGCGACTTCAATTAAAAAGTAGCCACCCTACTAAAAACCAAATCTAGTATTGTACGCCAACGTCGAATTGCTGAAATAAGGTAGGGGCAGAGTATTCTCTTAGCTGTCACTCCGTTTGGAGTTAAAGAGATTAACAGATAGAAATTGTTTCATAGTTTTACATAACCGTAAATAGTTACATTCAATAGTTTTACCATACATATAAACAGTCTCTTTCAATAATGATAATTTAATAATTAGCCAAGCATACAGATGCTTTAATTACTTAATTTGTCGGCACTTTCACAATCAATAACGGAAACGCAGTACTTAACTAAGTGTATAGTAGTTTTATTTATTTACTTTATAAGTACAATCTGAATATAATAGGACCCTACTGCTCTACAAAATTTTAATTTTTGAGACAGATGAATCTGTTCTGCTTGTAAAACTCTTTAGACTTGCTTCTATTCTTGATTACTTTCAGCTTCCTTGGGGAACACTCATTTGTTTGTTTTTTGTACTATTTCTTGCTTCGAAGTTTAATTGGCCTTCCATTCGAGTGATTTAGAATGTTCAAAGAAGAGACAGAAGAAGTTGTAAACGACGAGCGTCCCGATCGGCCGATGGTGCAGATATCGGGCGTAGACATTACGAAAATCGGTGTCATCATTCGAAAAGATCGTCCCTGAGCGTTCGAGCTGTTGCTGAGATGGCCAACATTGACAAAGAGACTGCCGGTCAAATTCTTCATGGAAATTTTAGGATGAGCAAAGTATACGCGAAATTGGCGTGGCTGCTATTCCCAGAATAGGAGGAGAATGAACATTTGTACTATCCCCAGAGCAGAAAGAGGATTAGCATTTATGCCGGCATCCTTAAAAACATCGAAAACGACCCAAACTTTTTAGGGAACTTATGACGAGTCGTAGTTTTGTTCAATACGACCCAGAAACAAAACGACAATCGATTCACTGAAACAGCCCCAGTTCGCTAAGACACAAAAGGCATAAAAGCAAATCCAAACTCAATACCCAAATGGTAAATCAAGGGCATTGTTCGCGTCGATTGGATACCAAATTGACAGACCATTATCAAATTTTACTACAAAGAGGTTATGAGGACTCCGTGAACGAGCTAGACAAAAAGTCCAAAGATGTGGAGAAATAACTCGTGGATACTATCTGCTTCTGGGTTTCCGGGCTGGAACCGCGTCACTAGTATATCTGCCGACGTTTCGTACCCATTTGTATGGGACATCTTCAGGGCTGAACTACTGCACTGAAACTGATGGGTACGAAACGTCGGCAGATATACTAGTGACGCGGTTCCAGCCCGGAAACCCAGAAGCAGATAGCATGGACCACGACCGCGGAAGTCTACGTACCAAATTAACTCGTGGATACTTTATCAAGACAACACGATATTACGCAACGCATTGTCCGTTAAGACGTTTCTGGCGAAACATAACGTCGCAGTAATAGACCACCTACTCTACTCACCCGACTTAGATGCCTGTGATTTCTTCGAATTCCCATAGCTTAATTCTGTCCTAAAGAGAACGAGATTTGAGCAGTCGATGCCGTTCAAATAAAAGCGACAAAAGTCGTGAAAGAAACAACACAAGTATCTTTCCTGCATTTAGATAAGGATATGTCCCTTTTTGTCTATTGCTCTGATTGATGCTCTTGCTATTTATGAGACGAAAATAGCAATAATCGTGATGGTTTCGTAGTTTTCTTCCAAACCATAGGTACTCCTTCTTTTCAATTGTCCACTATCATGTTCAACGTACATTTTACATAGGAAATGTGGAGCACAAGGTTTATGCTGACCTCTCAAGTGAACGCCAAAATAAGCTAGATAACTCCTTTCATGAAGTCAAAAATATAATATTTACTTTAAAAATGTTCGCCGTATACATAACAAAAAACGCCTCGGTGTTTCACATAGTCACGTCTGCTTATGGATGCCATAGCTTGAATTAGATGTTTTATTACTAAAGGCCGCCGAAAATTTACCTAAATAATAACTTCATTTACGCTCAATAAGAAACTGAACCGGATAAAGCAATGGTAGAGACACGGTAATATGGTGTAGGTATTAATTAGTTCTGGGTAGAGGTTACTCACAGGTAGGGTTTTAAGATCATGTGTAACACCACGTAACTCAAATTGACCAATTAGATTTTAATTTTAGATTCGAAATTTCAATTTTGGCTTCTAAAAATATTATTTAATTATTTTTATTTTTTATTAGAACTAAAATAAATTAGCATCTGTCTCAAAGACCAAAACTGCTACGAAAAAAAGGTAAATAGCACATCAAAAATATTCAAAATAGGTATTTATTTTTCTTATATCTGAACAAAAATGTAATTTTATTAAGTTTTGCTAACTTCCTAATAACAAATAAACTGATAAAGTGTGCAAATGTTTTAGTTACTGATTCTATGTTACTTTAATTAAGGAACTTCTAACAATCTACCAATTTTTTTCTATTTATATTCAAGAATTTTGTTTTGCTCAGTATTGTACTGTATCGAAGGTATTAGTGAACAACACAACAGAGAAAGTGGTAAAACTTATGTTAGGTTCTTATTATTAATATATTCACTTCTAAGATTACGCAAATGATTCACAATAAATTAGTTTTCTCATTCGAACATGAAATATGTTTTAAAGTTGACCGATCAGATGAATATTTTGAAATCAAACAGCTGTCCATGATTTTTACTAAATCTCCAAATCACGAAGAATTATCGTGTCGAATTCTTAACGCTTGACATTTCAGCCGATCTTTCGCAATACTGATCACCGCACCAGCCGCTCAAGCCATGGTAACCAACAAATTATTATTGACGGTTACATAAATGAATGCGTGTAATTTTTTCTTTTTGTTATTTACGATTCCGCCAGTCATTCAATCACGAAATCATCATCTTCACTGTGAAAATCACCTATTGTTTCAGCAATTTGACGCATCAGTGCCGCCAGATTAGAGACAGCGTACACGACGGGTTCGTCAAAAGTATACATTTGTCTTTCGGCGAGTCAATGAGGAAGCGAAAATGCAGGTGATGTTTTCGATTTGTCAGTGGGACTCCATTGAATGGGGACGATTAAGAAATCAATTGAAAAAAAATGTACAGTAATCTTGGGTGTTCCCGTGTATCATTGTCAGGGAAATGAAATTATATACAAACACTGCATACAAACAGTATGCAAATTACACTAGAGACTGAGTCTAGGTAAATAATTTAAAAAATGTAAACAAACTCTTACCACACAATGTTTTATCCAAATATTTCCACAAACAAGTTGACATTTACAGTTGTATCAAGGTATTCCATATGAAACGAAGTTTTTAATATTAGTTGACTTTCTATAGAACATACATATGTACATATATCTACCAGAAAAATTCTAATTTTAAGCGCTTTATAAATCGTATATGAAAAGAAGAAATGTTTGAAAAAATTTCTGTTCTCTGCGTGAGTCTCAAATGGACCCACGATCTGATTCCTTCCGAGTCCCATGCGGAGAACTGTTTCTTCAAAAATTTCTGCATTACATACGAGGGACTATCCAAAAATAACAAGAATGGCAGCGCTATTGGTGAGGCAAGTCTAGCACCCATTCCTGCCGCTAGACACTCGTGACGAAAAAAGTTGTCTTGTTACAGTGCTTTTTTTTGTAAAAGCATTTCGTTTACTTGTCATTTTTGATAATATCGCACTTAAGCGAACAGCGTGCGGGTGTGAAATTTTGCTTCCTGCTCGGAAAAAATGCTGCAGAAACAGTTTTGATGTCGTAAACAGCCTACAACGATGATGCTATGGGGAAAACTCAAGTGTACTCATGGTTTTCTCGTTTCAAAAAAGTCAATTGAAGACCAACTTCGTTCTGGACGTCCATCTTCCAGACCGGATGTAAATGTAGAAAAATTCGTGCAATTGCGCTTGAAGACCGACGATGAGACACTGAAGCAATTGCGGACTTATCTGGAATAACTTGGAGCTCAGTACAGCGAATTTTGTCTAGAAATATTCTTAATAATTTCATATCTCACATTTACGAGGGTAGTCTGAAAAGTTTCCAACCTCAACGCTAGGGCATGTATTGCAATTATGTATCTATTGTCAGGTACTCACCAAAGTTTCAGCCATTTTGGACGCGCAGTTGTTATTTGACAGTCGTTTGAGTTTTTTTGTATTTGTTTTTGAAAGGCAATACGCCTATGCAAATCAAAGATGAGTTGAACTCGGTGTTCGAGAACTCTGCACCATCATTTACCACAGTGAAATTTTGGGCAGCTGAATTTAAACGTGGCCGTAACAGCTTGGGGGACGATAAATGTTCAGGATGTCCAAAAACTCCGACTACTGACGATAACATCGCTAAAGTTCACAAATTGGTGCTAGACAACCGTCGAATTAAAGTAAGACAGATACCAAGGGCTATGAATATGTCCAAAGAACGTGTTTGTCACATGTTAAATCAAGATTTAGGCATGAGAAAACTGTCCGCGCGTTGGCTGCCGCGTTTGCTAACATTAGACGAAAAACGTGTTCGAATGAACATTTGCAACTCTCTGTTGGCGCAGTTTAGGCGCAATAAATCCGAGTTTCGGCGCCGATTAATTACTGTAGATGAAACTTACATACACCATTATACGCCCCAAACAAAAATACAGTCAAAACAGTGGACTGCAAAGGGGGAACCGGCTCCAAAAAAAAAGCAAAAATTGTTTTTTCGGCTGGGAAAGCGACGGCGACTGTTGGGATTATCATGGAATTATCTTACTCGATTATCTTCAAAAAGAAAACCTATTGCAGTAGCATACTACGCATCATTACTTGATAAGCTGAAGGCAGTAATTGTGGAAAAATGGCCACATTTGCAGAAAATGAAAATTCTGTTTCACCAAGCCGTCTCACACCTCAGCGGTTGCCATGGCGAAAATCCACGAATTACGGTTTGAACTGCTTGGAGGACAGAGATTTTCGTCAATGAGGAGGCTTCGTGAACAATTATTTTGTAGAGAAAAATGCCGAGTACTATTTGGACGAGTTAAAGAGATGGGAGCATTGCTGGAAGAACTGTGTAGAGTTACAGGAAGACTATGTGGAAAAATAAATATAAATTTTAAGAAAAAATGTCTTGTATCCTTGTTAGGTAGGAAAGTTTTCAGACAACCCTCGTATTACGGGAAAATTTACTAAACAATTGAAAGAAAAGTTGAACGAATAGAAGTGGTAAAAAATTTTTTAACTTTTTGTCAAATACAAGGTATGTTCTATACAAATTTAATCGCTTGAAAAAGAAAACAGATGATTTTAAAATATGCCTAATTTTTATTCATTAAAAATAACCTGAAATAAACCATATTATAATATATTAATACCGTCGATATCCGAAATATAAAACCGTCTACCAGTTCTAATTTCTTAGTTCTTTTCAGAAAGGTACGTCTTGAAAGCTAGTTAAATTAACGTTAATTATGTAAATACTTAAGCAATTCGACAGACGCAAAATTTCGTTAGATGCGAGTGTTTCAACATTTTTATACATACCATTAACTTTGGACTACCGCTCGGAAGAATTTTAAGTAGGTCTCATTGGAGGAATTAATTTTTAAAGGATGCGAACATTCTGGAGGGTTCACCCGGAATTCGGCAACCTTTTTCCTTCAGTTTTACGAGGAGGAATTGCCTACGGATAATTCAATATTTAGGAGGGTCCCGGAGTGGTATCCTATTGATGAAATTAACTGTACTTTTTCTCGTACTTTTCCTCTTTGACCAAGATCGTAGATGTTTAGTGGAGGAGAAAAAGGAAAAGTTTAAAAGTCGGGGACAATAAAAATAAATATAAAACATTCCAAAGAACAGAATTGCAAGGTTTTAATCCAATTTTTTTTTAGTATATCGATACCAAAGGAATAGTCAATTTGCTAAATATGTGTAAAGGATATTTTAATAAGTATGTCACGTTTTTAAAAATAAATAAAACAACTTGCAGTAAATGGTCGGCAATATCATTTTTATTTAAAGATATGTAATATTGGCATTTTGTTTCGGAGGTTTTGTCAATCAAATGTCTTCTATGTTTATTCAAATTTCCTCTGTACCGTGCGCACTGTGATTGTGTCTTTTAGATTTCAACGGTACAGATCGTGTACGGAATTTGTTTCATGTGGATTTTTCCGTGGCTTCCAAATGCGATACTGTTTATCTACCGACGATGACAACGTAGTTGTCGAAATACATATATTTTATTTAAAAATATGTAATATTGGCATTTTGTTTCGGAGGTTTTGTCAATCAAATGTCTTCTATGTTTATTCAAATTTCCTCTGTACCGTGCGCACTGTGATTGTGTCTTTTAGATTTCAACGGTACAGATCGTGTACGGAATTTGTTTCATGTGGATTTTTCCGTGGCTTCCAAATGCGATACTGTTTATCTACCGACGATGACAACGTAGTTGTCGAAATACATATATTTTATTTAAAAATATGTAATATTGGCATTTTGTTTCGGAGGTTTTGTCAATGAAATGTCTTCTATGTTTACTCAAATTTCCTCTGTACCGTGCGCACTGTGATTGTGTCTTTTAGATTTCAACGGTACAGATCGTGTACGGAATTTGTTTCATGTGGATTTTTCCGTGGCTTCCAAATGCGATACTGTTTATCTACCGACGATGACAACGTAGTTGTCGAAATACATATATTTTATTTAAAAATATGTAATATTGGCATTTTGTTTCGGAGGTTTTGTCAATGAAATGTCTTCTATGTTTACTCAAATTTCCTCTGTACCGTGCGCACTGTGATTGTGTCTTTTAGATTTCAACGGTACAGATCGTGTACGGAATTTGTTTCATGTGGATTTTTCCGTGGCTTCCAAATGCGATACTGTTTATCTACCGACGATGACAACGTAGTTGTCGAAATACATATATTTTATTTAAAAATATGTAATATTGGCATTTTGTTTCGGAGGTTTTGTCAATGAAATGTCTTCTATGTTTACTCAAATTTCCTCTGTACCGTGCGCACTGTGATTGTGTCTTTTAGATTTCAACGGTACAGATCGTGTACGGAATTTGTTTCATGTGGATTTTTCCGTGGCTTCCAAATGCGATACTGTTTATCTACCGACGATGACAACGTAGTTGTCGAAATACATATATTTTATTTAAAAATATGTAATATTGGCATTTTGTTTCGGAGGTTTTGTCAATGAAATGTCTTCTATGTTTACTCAAATTTCCTCTGTACCGTGCGCACTGTGATTGTGTCTTTTAGATTTCAACGGTACAGATCGTGTACGGAATTTGTTTCATGTGGATTTTTCCGTGGCTTCCAAATGCGATACTGTTTATCTACCGACGATGACAACGTAGTTGTCGAAATACATATATTTTATTTAAAAATATGTAATATTGGCATTTTGTTTCGGAGGTTTTGTCAATGAAATGTCTTCTATGTTTACTCAAATTTCCTCTGTACCGTGCGCACTGTGATTGTGTGTTTTAGATTTCAACGGTACAGATCGTGTACGGAATTTGTTTCATGTGGATTTTTCCGTGGCTTCCAAATGCGATACTGTTTATCTGCCGACGATGATAACTTAGTTGTCGAAATATGTATACAAAATACGAAAATTAATCTGGAAAGGGGTATATATCAACCTTAAGTGATTAAGTTAATCAACCACAGCCACCATTAAATTTACCAATCACCAGGATTTACTGATATCAAAACCCGACGCCAGTGTATTTTATAGCAAGAATTTTATTAAATGTTAAAGATAAGACATCACTATTTTAAGAAATTATACAATAAGCTACATTTTCGCTTCTGCAGGCTGTGAAGTTGAAAATGCATTGAATTATGTAAAAAGGATATTCCCTTAATTTTGAACCCAATCAGCAATTGGTGGTACAAATGTTATTGAGACTTCATTTCCATTTTTCCGAGTTAACAAAATTTAATTCCACGTTTCCTTTAAAAATTATGAAATTTATTAATGAGTATTCCAGGGTGAGGCGATTTTTTAAAACTTTAAGCATCAATGACGCCAATAAGATCAATAAACTGAAGAAGGATGAGACAAGTCACATGATGATCATTTATTTCGACAGCCAAGCAATACTAGGTGTACTAAATTATGTGCAGGCTCTCTGCAATTACGTGCCCAGCCTGTATGAGTCCAGTTTTTTCAAAAAGCACACAAACTCTAATGATAAAGGAATTGAACTTGCTCGGCGAGTTTAATCTATGAGTAGGACCGAAGCCTACTATGAAAAAGTGGATGAAAATAGACTCCTCATATGATAGACAGACAAGAGAGATCTTTAAGGAACAGTTATCTTAGCTTGCAATAGACCTACTGAGAAAGGATAGAAAGTATGTCAAAATGATTGTGGATCTATTAACAGGGCATTGAAACCTCAGTAAAAATTTAGATTCTACCAAGCAGAAGAGGAAACCGCGATTCACGTACTATGCCACCATGAAGGTTTGAGAAGAACGCGGTTGCTAAAAATGGAAGACCGATATCCTGATGTGGAGCTAGAATTTCACATCAAGATATCGGAAAAAACCCGGCTCTGGAAATTGCGTGTAGTTAAAAAAAATGAAGGAAACATACTTTAAACAAAGCACGAAAACCACAATAGATTTAGCGAAGTTGAATGGACACATCAAACAATCTAATCTAACTTGTTTAATAGCAAGTCATGTCAAGTAGCTACCGCAAGAACATTGGTATAATAAACTTCGGTTTGATCATGAATTTTCGAAGAACCAAATTCATATAACCTGTCAAAAAATAATTGTGACTAGCAAAAATATACACGCACTGCGACAGAGAGAGATTTCTATGTTACTATTATGGATTCAGTTAACCTATACCATTGATACAAGAACATTCAACAGCATCTTGTATGATCATTAGGTAAATGGAAGTTATATACTAATTGAATACATCATAGCTTAACTCCAGCTCAGTTGGTGCCACAATTTGCCTGCAAAAATCTTAACCGAATAACTTAACAAGCGATGAATATTAAATTTCCTCAAATGATACTAAAATAAGCAACATTCAGCTGAAGATTAGTATTTTCTGCTATGCCAGTTTGCAATCACATCAATTAATTAAAAATTTCTGCGCTGGAGCAAGACTCGATTCTGTATCCGCCATTTGCTAAGCGACTGCCTTACGAATTCGGCCACCAAGCAGTACAGTTTCGAGTCACTTAATACGCCATGAACTACATTTTGGACACGGATCTAATAATTATAACCCACACTGGTTTTAATGTTATTAATTATATTTAAATATATAATTAAGTGTTTTATGATTTGAAATTAATGATGGCGTCTAGGAAACGGCATGTACAGGTTCGAGTTCTGATCCAATGCAGAAATTTTGAATTAATTTTTGTGATTGTAATCAACGATGGCATAGCAAAAAATACTGCTTTTCATTAATTTCCCATCGTAAAACTATAATTATATATTTATATATACACAATTATTAGCTGTATTCAACTGTTCGGATCTTCTAAAACAAGTTCGTTCTAAAAAAACTTGTTCGTTAAAAAAATTTTGACAAGAAGACGATTGCTAATTTGGAGATATCATATCTGTAACAATAGTCTTTGTAAACCAAGTGATTATAATAAGAAAGCTAATGCCTAGTGGCGTTCTTGGCCGAGATACTTCAAAAAATTTTTATAATAATTGATTAAAAGAAGGTTATGTTGTAAGACGACAATCGATTCCTACGTACTACCGCTTGAACAGGGAGCTACTTAAATGAGCAAAAAATTGAATTCATGGCTTGTCTATCATGTTACCCAGATCCACGACTTAATAATTTTCTTTTCATCTTTAGGTATTAAAGATAAATCATGGTAGATGTTCTTCCTCGGTCGATAAAGATATTAATGCTTTCTCAAGTGGAGCAAATCATACTAGAAACATAGAAAAATGTTTTAAAAACTCTTCTTTTCAATTGCAAAAATATATTAGACTGTAAAAAGGAATATTTGAAGAAAATATAATACAATTTTCAAAATAAAATACTGTATTTTACTTTAGTAGGTACACTGTTCTTAGTATACACAGTGTGTCGCACAGAAACCCGAACTTTTTTAAAATAAAAACAAAGGCTTACTGTTTTGGTAGAATTTATTTATTTTATTCAAACTAGTCGCCTTCGGCTTCAATACAACGTTTTGCGCGGTCAATTATCATGTCGAATGAAGTTTTAAGTTCATCTTTGGAGATGTCCTCCAAGATTGCTGTCGACGCCTTTTTAATGGTTTCGACGTCGGCATAACGCTGTCCTTACGTCGGCAAATGTAGTTTGGAAATAGAAAGCGCCGGGGGCGAAAGCTGGTGAATATGGTGAATGGTTGATAGTTAAAATGCCATTTGTAGTTAGAAAATCAGTTATAAACGTCGAGCGATGAGATGGCGCACTATTATGTAATAGACACCAGCTACCATTTTCACGATAATAAGGGCGCCCACGGCGAATACGAGCCAAAAGACCCTTCATAACTCCAAGATAATATACAGCATTAACTGTGTGACTAGTTGGTACAAACTCTTTGTGCACTATGCTTTCGAACTATGAAAACAAATCAACATTATCTTCACTTTTGACCTCTCCAAACGACTTTTTTTCGATCTTTCTTCGCTTGGATGCTTCCATTCAGAGCTTTGACGCTTGATCTCTGGATCATATTGAAAACACCACGTCCCATCGCCAGTTACAATACCTGAAGTTTTTGTCCTTTTTGGATCTTTAATCAAATCTGTACAACGTTTAATTCAGTTAGTTTGTGCGGTACAAACCTTGCACAAATCTTTCGCAGTCCGAAATGTTGTGTCAAAATGCGATGAAATGAATCTTTAGAAATATTTAATTCTATTCCCACGTACCGCAATAAAGATTTCAGCCCATTTTTGATAAATTCACAAACAAGTCGATGTTTGTTTTCGTAACTACAAATATTTTTTTTCGCCTTCATTTATATCCCTACAACCATCTTTCAATCGTTTATACCACACATACACACTCATCAAATTAGACGTTTCACAAAGCGAATTACCGAGTTTAAAACAGGACTGGATATTTGCTCTTTAGTCAAAATTAATTTTTTAACCAATGCCAAATACACACTGTTACTTTGTACGCAATTTCTCTGCTTCTAGTAATGCAAATGTCATGATATTTTGTCCTAACATTGGGGAAAGATCTACCTTAACGACGCATATTCTTTTTAATAGATGGCACCGCTAAGAATTACTATTTTAAAAAATGTCGGTTTTTCTCTCCCATAGACTGTGTATATTGTATATACATATGTGTAAATATAGAGCTATAACTTTTACGTAACGTAAATAACTTGTTATAACCTTTATTCATCTGAAATAAAAGACTTATTATAATAGGTTTTCTCTCATTTCTCTCATTGAATTGAATTTGGTTCTAAATTTAAGTTTATCTTTCGTAGTAAATTTGTCAAACGATAAATCCAAATATATCCGAGTCTAGAGCATCTTAAATCTTTTAAAACCCGCATTGCGATTGAATACTAAGGAGGTCGACATAGCGGTGTCCTTATACTTTCAAATACTGTTTGCGTAGCTTTTCGATTCAGAAAACGTCTTTTGTTTAAGTAAAACTTTGTTTAATATAAAAGTTCAAGTTGACGAATTTCTTGAATATATAGATACATATACGAGGCGTGATAATGAAATTTTTTATTCAAATGGTTACATATTTGGCATGTTGTCACCGTCAATATACTCTCCTCCTCGAGGCACACAACGCTCTAGTAAAATTTTCCAATATTTGTAACTGCCTTCTAAGTCCACATCCGTTGCGCTCTAAAGAAATACGCATTCCATCATTCAGCAGACCGCCTGGGTTCCCTGAAGATGAACATCCAACGTCTAGTGAAGTTCAATATATGCATTTAGGAAACGACAGTGGTTTTGAAGCAGACTCAGCAAGTCCGCAACGTTTCAATCAAAAAGAACTGAATAACCTCATTCGAGACGTAAATCTCTCAAAGGATTCTTCCAAATTAGTTACCTCTACATTAAATGAAGATAATCTACTTTATTCAGGTACCAAAATCAAGTTTTGATCGTAAAAGGAATAAAAAATCTGCTACCCCTTTTCTCTCAAGAAAATAGCTTGATATTCTGTAAAAATATAGGGGGAGAAAATGTGTTTGTGAGAATACACACCAGACGAATGGCACCTTTCATCGGCAACTCAAAATTTAGTTTGAAATGCGTTCTTTTAAACAACAGTAACAAATATGGCTCAACACCCATAATTCATTTTACCAGCACGAAAGAGGAGTATAAGACATATTGGTATTGTCTCTGAAAAAATTAGTGCAAAGAACATCATTTCGGTATTTGTGTCAATCTAAAATGGTAGAGTTCCTCCTTGGACAGCAAAGCAGATATACAAAATATCCTTACTTTTTCATGTCTTTAAGACAGCAAAATTAAAGCTTTGCATTTGATTAACAGCAATTGGCGTTTAAGAAATACTGTGATCAAGGAAACAAAAGCAAATCAACAAACCTTTGGTTGCGAAAGGGATTGATACTACGATTAACACTAAGCTTAAAGATGAGATACTAAAAAAAGTCATGGAAAAAAGATGAGCAAAATTATAACAGAAAAAATACAAAAACTACCTATTTGGAGCACTAAACGTGGTCGCAATTTCAAAAAGTTCGATTAGACAATACAAAACTATCTCAGCCTCGCAGAGGTATAAATTAAAAGCAAAGATCTCGAACTAATCATTAAGACTGCGTTCTAAGCAACACTCATGGTGGGAAAATGAAAATGGAAAATCCACGTATATCTCGCCGTAGCATGTAGAACGTTCTTTATAACTTAAAAACATCAATTCCTGATTTACTGACTACTATAATACAAATAAGGAGATTACACAAGAAAATGTGATTCTAGAGAAGGATGAATATACGAGGCTAACATTACGAGGGTGGTCCCAGATGTACCCGACCCAACAAAAATACAAAAATTTTGGAAAGAAATATATTTATTTTTCAACATAATCTTCTTTCAGCTCTATACACTCTTCCCAGCGATGTTCAATAAGTTCGATACACTTTTTATAAAACGAACTGTCTTGCTCCTCAAAATAGCAGACATCACTTCTTCATCGTTGGAAAATCTTCGACCGCTGAGCCATTTTTTCAAGTTTGGGAACAGGAAATAATCCGAAGGGGCTAAATCTGGTGAATATGGTGCATGAGGTAGGAATTCAAACTTTAATTCATTAATTTTAGCCATTGAAATAACGAACTTGTGAGCTGGTGCATTGCCTTGATGAAACAACACTTTCTTCTTAGCCAAATGCGACCGTTTTTGCTGAATTTCTTCGCTCGAACGTTGCAATAATTTGGCATAATACTCGCCGGTGATAATTTTTCTATTTCAAGATTGTTGATGAAAATTATTCCACGCGCATCCCAAAAAACCGATGCCATAACCTTGCCTGCAGACGAAACGGTCTTCGCCTTCTTTGGAGCCGGTTCTCCCTTTTGAATCCATTGTTTTGATTGTTCTTTTGTCTCGGGTGTGAAGTGATGGACCCACGATTCAACAATGTTTACGAAACGGCGAAAAAATTCTGCTTCGTTGCCGTGAAACTTCGCTAAACACTCAATTGAAACAATTTCACGACACAGCTTTCTCATGTCAAAATTTTCAAATAATATGCGATGTACTGCACTTTTTGAAATGCCTACTATGTCTACTAGCTCGCGCACTTTCAGTCGACGATCGTCTAGTACCTCCTTATGGATTTTCTTCGCCATTTCTGGAGTCGTCACCTCATTTGGTCGACCATTACGATGCTCATCTTGGCAGCTCGTACGGCCTCGTTTAAACTCTGCTACACAATATTTCACTGTTGTAAACGAAGGAGCAGGCTCACCCAGAGTAGAATCCAGTTCAGCTATTGTATCAGTTGGGCTGAGGCCTTTCAAATAAAAGTATTATATCACCTAACGATGACCAATTTTCTCCATTTTGACAAATGAAAACGTTCACTATTCATGGCTGCCAAACAAATACTAAACAACGTGGCATTTTCAAACTTGAAACATATGCTTTATAGATTGTGTACTTTCTAATACAGTAACATTTTTAAACAACTACCGCCATCTCTAGGTCAGGCCGGGTATAAAAATAAAAATAAATATATTAACTAACCAAAAGGTTAACAATAAAGCTAGTAAAACATTAAAAATGCATTTAAATATAAATAAGAAATTGGCAAATAATCGTAACGAACTGAACTAAATAGTTCACTTAGATTATACGAAGAGGAAAGAAACGATTATCGATAATATCGGATTACCAAAGCCAAATACAACATAAAAGAGTAGTAAAAGGTAAATTTTATTAAATCAATGTTCATGAAATTAATATATCTTTCTTGTTACTCACCCCGAAAGAATCTCATCAGCTAAATGTTTTCATTAAAAGCTTTATAGCGGGATGGAAGTTTTGTTACGCTCATATTATTGTGTATTATTATAAGAAAGTTAATTTAGAATCGCGCTGTTAAAAGTTCCTCCTACGAAGGTTATACTTTATAAAATAAATGAACGTAAATTATCGAGATCCTTCGTTATTAAACAAAGCTAGACGAAAAAAAAAGAGAAGACGGGGGAACGCCTACGAACTTGTTCGCTTTTATAGACTTTACGTTAAAATACCGCTTCTGATGTTTACGTTTGGCGTCTTGCGCAAGTTCTTTTCTTTCGTCAATATATTTCTACATCAAACTTCCCTTACAGGTATATGAAGAAAATTGATTAAAACTCATGCTCCACCAGAGAGTAGAAAAGAACTTTTTTGTTTAAACTGGAACGTATTTAAGGGTTTATTGCTTTTATATTAAAACTTCTCTTTTGATTTTATTAAACAAGAGATTTAAATGAAATCTCATCTACAAAATTGATGAAAAAAATCAAGCATTCAAAATACGGGCTGTTTCAAAAAGAATATACGTATTTCGAATGCATATATTTATTGAACTTTAAGACATACGAACATGAAACTTCGCACACATATTTACGAACCTCTCAAGTTCAGATTACAGATGTTCAATATGTCCTTCTTCAGCGCCACGAACAATATCACATCGATACTCAAATTCCGCCCATACTCGGCAAAGCATGTCCTTCATCACTGATGTTACGGCAGTACGGATCTGGTTCTTCAACTCTTCAAGGTCCAGGAGTGGTGGTACATAAAGATTGTCTTTAACGAAACCCCACAGGAAGAAGTCACAAGGTGTCAAATCCGGTGACCGCGGAGCGCAGCTGAGACATGCTAAGTCGCCAGCTCCTTGACGACCAATCCAACTGTTCGTTAGAGATATTCAGATATTCACTCACTTGGCGATTCCAGTGAGGGAGTGCCCCGTCTTGTTGAAAAATAAAGTTGTATTCGTGCAGCCTCGGTAACAACCAGTTTTATAACATAGCGAGATACTGCTGGCCGTTAACCGTGTTCCCATCAAAGAAGAATGGGCCGTATACAGATGACCGGAATATCGCACAAAATACATTGATTTTAAGCGAATCTCGTACATGTTCAATGGCTGCATGTGGGGTTCTGTAGATCCCAAATTCGAACATTGTGTTTGTTTACGAGACTACTAACATGGAAAGTCCCTTCATCACTGAACACGGTGCGTTGTGCGAAAGTGTTATTATTGTCAATAGCATCACGAGTCTCGTTACAAAATGCCACACGTTTCCTTTTGTCATCAGGACGCAGAGCTTGTAACAACTGTAACTTGTACGGCTTCATAACCAACCGACGTCTGTTGTAGGCAGTTGTAACTCCCGACTGGCACGACGAGTTGATTTTGAAGGATTACGTTGGAAAGCTGTTTGAATTCGTGCAATATTTTCTTCAGATACACGAGGGCGACCAGAACTCTTTCCTTTACATACACATCCTGTATCTACAAACTGTCGATACCATCCGCGAATGTTTCACCCATTCGGAGAATCAATTTGGTAGCTCAGCCTGAAACGTCTTTGCACTGAAATCACGGTATTGCACTTCGCAAATTCGAGAACACAAAATGATATCTGCAGCGGAGTATCCATTTTAAACATATGACGGTTACCAAGAAAAACAGAAGACGACTGACAGCTAGGGGTTATTAAATAAACTAGACTATGTATTCGTTTCTCCAATAGCCGAGCTGAGGCGCAGCGATCGATAGTTTGGACAATATATGACTTTTTGAAATTTGAATTCTGTATATTAAAATTTGAAATTGTTCGAAATTTAGATTTTGGAAAATTTGATTGTTCTAACTGTACGAGGTGTGGCAATTAAGTAACGAGACTGGTGTGAGAAATGTTATTTATTGCAAATAAACTTATATTTAACTTTTATCTCTTTAAACATACTCTCCTCCCCTATCTATATACCCCAGTATACGTAAAATTCAATATTCTTTTATCGCTACAGTAGCAGCTCTTAATAAAAAAAGAAGAAAATTTATAATTACAACAAAACTACCAACATATTGAAAAAAAAAAGGTTCTTCGTTTATTTAATCTTGGTAAAAACGTAATCAAATTACAGAGAATGCAAAATCATGCATACGATCATAACGAACTCATAACAATGTAAAATTACAGGAGTATAAACGTAATATCACATCGTGAAATCCTAGTAATAATTTCTGCACGACATATACATCTGTACGGTCGAGAATGGTTGAAGATCTCAATAATTGATCTTTCATTCCGCGAAGTCGAAGCTCAATTCGAGACTGGTGGACGGGGAGACGAATCGCTTCCAACGCAAGTTCCGATTCGTCTTTTAAATATTACCGAATGCCTATAGATATCCTCCCTATAAAGTTATGCTCGCCCCTTCCTCAGGAAGTACAGTTTCATCTCTTCAAATATCATTCTGTCATTATAATGATGTCTAACTGTATTTCTTTTCTCGTCTTTTTTTTATTTTTCATTTCTGTTTCGTTATCGCGATCAATACTGTGTTCGTTTCGAAATTGATCCAGGCGTCGAAGTTCATTAATTATCTGTATTGAAAGGGATTTATTTTAGGAATCCGTTTAAATACGTTTGATAATGGATATTCTCTTTTAATCTGTTCCCAATTTTACAGAATTGTTTTGTATATCCTTTGTAAAGTCTTACAAATTTTAAACAAGCAACTAAACAACATAATTGGCTTAATTTTTAAACTTTGCAGCTCCTTAAAAGCTCTAAATATGCTGAGTGAAATACATAACGATAAACTACACTGCTCAAAATAATTAGGGAATATTTGGAAAAATTGTAATAGAATAATTAAATAAAGAATGTAACACTACGCAAATATTTTTATATTTAATTTCAACGTTTTTAAATAAGAAACCGAACCCATTGACACGTTTGGACTTGTTTGTGCAAACTATAAAGCTACTAAGGCACTAGAGTGAATAAATATCATTAAATGAATACGCAATTATGAAACTTTACAAGAAGTTTTATTGATAGAATTGCGAAAAATCTATTGTTAATAATGTGTACGATCTTTGACACCTCATTCGCCTTGATTGAATCAGGACATGAAAAAATTCTTGTGTTATTATTCCATTCCTCTATCAGAGCAATTCGAAGTTTCTGAATTGTACGCGGTGGCATATTTCTTGCTGCAACACGTCTTACTAAGGCATCCCAAGCACTTTCGATAGGATTACCATCAGGAGAATTTCCGGAGCAGTCCATTCTATTGATTTCCAATTGTACAGCCCAGCTGTTCACGATATTTGCTCGATGTAGACGAGCATTGTCATCCATTAAAATAAATATTTCACCCATACCGCGGAAGATTCTGAAAACCTTCAGAAATTTTCCGAAGAATCCGAACTATTTTGAAAAACTGGCTGAATGATAAATAATATATCAAAAACAAATATGAAAGATCGTCAGCAGCTTCCGAAAAGAAGAGATTTTTCCTTTAATGAACAACAGCCATGAAAGCTTACACTTACGTTTTTAAATACGAAATTAAAGTATTTCAGCATCTCAAAATATATTACGTTTCCTTCTTATGGTATAAACTAGGGTAGCTGTTTATATTTCGGAAATAGCAAATAAAAAAAAATTTTTATTATCGAAAATAGTTTTATTGCTTTTCAAAATATTCTCCTTGAAAATCAATTCACTTTTGCATTCGTTTAAACCAATCCGAAAAGCATTGCTGCCACTGTAAAGGCGGTATCTCCAAAATATGGTTTTGAATGCCTCAACTGCCCCTTCCGGCGTAGAAAATCGTCGACCACGAAGTTTATTCGTCACGTGTGGGAACAAAGAGAAATCGTAGGGCTCATCATTTCAATGTCTTGCCCGGTCAAATATTTAATTGTTTAAACCGACCTGTGAGAGCTCGCATTATCATGGTGGAGAATGATCTGTTGTTTTCGTTTTTTTTTCCTTATTTCTTCAAAAACTGTTATCAAACAAATAGTTGTGTACCATTCTGAATTGACCGTTCTACAACTCTCTAAAGGCACGGTAGCAACGTGACCAGTTTTTGCAAAAAAACAGGCGACTATTTGTTTTGATGTGCTTCGAGCGTGAACAACTTTTGTTGGTGTTGCTGTTTACTATCGGCCTCATTAGTATAGATCCAAGATTCATCACCTATGACGATTTTGTAGACGTTCTTTAAAACACCGCCATTGTATTTTTTGTGCATTTCTTGGCGGCAATCGACGCGAGTCCTTTTTTGAGCGATTATCAAATTATGTGATACCCAACGTGAACATAGCTTCTTAACGGCTAAATGTTCATGCGGGATCTTATGCACGCTGGTGGTACTAACACCTAGAGATGCCTCGATCTCACGGTATGTCACATGACGGTCTTGCATTATCAATTCAGACACTGCATTACTGTTTTCTGACACAGCAACATCTGTGCGACAACCTTCACGAAATTCATCGTCCAAATAACACCGTCCAAGTTTGAATTCACTACACGAATAACATACTGTGGTTGTCGATGGTGCTTCATCACCAAATAAAGAATTCAGCTCATCGATGCATTCTTCTTGAAATAATCCACGCCGAAAGTTATGAAAAATAATTGCACGAAAATGTTCGTGAGTTAATTCCATTTATATGCTGACATAAAATTTTCATAATGGATAATGGAACTGTCAAGGGAAATATATTATCAACAATGACGAACTTCACGATGCAATCATCATATCAGAGACAAGACTAACAGTGTTGCCAGTTACCGCAATATAAACGGCTAGCCTTGTATATAGGTATATGGTACGCATTTAAAGTTTTCGAATTAAATTTTAAAAAATTGAAAGGAAAAGTAATACTTTCGCAAAAGAAAGTTCGCTTAATCTCGTCTGAGATTTTTCAATATGAGCGGAACTTTAGAAGAATTTAATTTTCCGCCTATACACGCATACACATACAGAGGCACACACATACAACAGATGAATGTAGAGATTGAAAAATAAGTACCGTTACAATGGTTACGCGAAGAACGTATGATTTCTATGATTCGATTACGAAACGACGGAACGCTTCACCTATCTAAATCTCATTTTACAGAAGCTGCTTAAATCTATCCACATAAATTTCCGCACACGCCGAAATAGCTCCAATAAATTATACGCGAACCGAAAATTTCCGCGGTCCCTGATTTTATTAGCGACTGGTTCTTAAAACGAAATCTCTGGCAACGCGAGCGCACTTCCTCCCCGTTCGGTTTTCAATAGCAACGGAAACGTTCCTGGAAAACTACGGGAGGTGAACAATGGGCGAAACGACCCTTTATTGTTGGTATACCGAAAAAAAGAAATCAATGGAACTCATATTATTAAAGGCCGTTCCTTGTTTGCATATTTATTGTTGAAGAAGACAGCGAACGCATTATAGAGGAGTTATGTTAGTTCTTCAATACATCTATGTAATTATATCATTTAATCGAATTTATTTCGCACGGTTTAAACAAGTAACTTATTATACACTGTGGCGAATTATAGAGGGCATATTGGATTGCATTATATCAGAGCGAAACAGATAAATTTATTTTGCAATGCTAAGCGAGGCAGATAAGTAAAGGGTGTTTCAAATTGCGCAGTTTTTTAAGAATAAATAAAATATAGATGGCGCACTGAATTTGTCTAGGTATGTGGGCATTCAAAAAGTGTGATGTATAACATTTATAAAAATGGCTTCGAACACGGTACAACAACGCGTTCCAATTGTTGAATTATTTTATGAAAATCAGCGTCCTGTGAAAAGAGATTTTAGAAAATTACGTGAATTTTATGGTTTACATAATCGTTCATCTGAAACCACTATTGGTGGAATTATTAAAAAATTTCAAGAGACCGGTTCCGTGGAAGAACAAAAAAGTGAAAAATACAGTCGTAGTGATCGTTCACAAGAAAATATTGGTTTGGTTCGTGAAAGTGTTGCTGAAGATCCTGAAATGTCCATTAAACGACGTTGACAACAATTTGGACTTGGCGTATTTTACACAAGGATTTAGCTCTGAAGGCATATAAGGTTCAAATAACACAGGAACTGAAACCATTAGATCATTTAAAACGTCGTTCATTTGTCAATTTCATCAACGAGCAACCAGTTGATTTTTCTCAAAAAATAATGTTTTCCGATGAGGTAACTTGGCAGCTATGTTAATAAACAAAATTGCCGTATCTGGGGGTGAGGAAAATCCACGAATTATTCATGAGAAACGTATGCATCCTGAACGAGTTACTGTTTAGTGTGCATTATGGTCAGGTGTTGTAATTGGACCTTACTTCTTTGATAATGCTGCTGATGAAGCTGTAACTGTCAATAATGATCGATATCGTCGGATGATAACCGAACTTTTGTGGCCTGACTTAATGAATATTGTTCTAGCAGATATATGGTTTCAACTGCGCTTACCTCACTTTGCACACAAATCAACTGATTTATTGAGAGAAAAATTTCCTGGACGTGTAATCTCAAGAAACGGTGATGTCAATTGGCCACCAAGATCATGTGATTTGACACCGATAGATTATTTTTTCGTTGGGGTTATATGAAAAGTCAGGTTTATAAAAACAATCCACAATCAATTCCTGCTTTGAAAGAAGAAATTATTCGTGTCATTGGTGAGATAGAGTCTTAATTATGTCAAAATGTCATTGAAAATTTTAACAAAAGAGTGGACGTCTGTGGAGCTGCGAGAGGAAGCCATTTGGCAGATATTATTTTTCGCATATAAATGTCATAACTGATATGTCAATTACCAGTAAAAAGCTTTTGAAAGGGAATGCAAATTATGTGTTATTTATTCTTTAAAAAAACCGCGAAATTTGAAACACCCTTTACAAATAAAAATAATAATCCATATATATGAATATATATATCAGAATTTCTGCCAAAAGCCATACACACACTGATGTGTGTTAGATTGTCGGTGAATGCCTGGTAGTTTCTATGTGTTTTACCGCCGATTCTGATGCGACGCCGTGATTAATTATCTGCTGGTGGTGGCAACTTAGTTGTCGAAATACGCATACAGAATACGAACATTATTGAAAGAAGTTTTATTTACCTTTTTCGATTAATTCAATTAACCACAGTCTCCATTTGAATTTACCTTAGTATTTAGAAGGCTCAGCAATTGATTTTAGCTCATATTTGATTCTCAAAGGCTCTTGTTTCATTTCTCTAACTTCACATTAACAAGACCTAAATATATTTATGGATACAATCTAGAATTCCAACTGTGGACTATGCCATTAGCAAAATTCTGCAAAGAATATAATTTATACCGCAATAGGTAAAGACCCATCCTAATGTAGCGAAAAAGGCGAAGTTTGTTAGCCAATATGTACAGGGCATCAATCATGTTCATTCATTATTACTCGCAATAACTGTCATTCCTTAATTTGGTTCAGTATGTATTGATATTCAAAAATTTTAATTTTTGTATTCGTTTCGTCTTATTGTATGTGTTAATTTTCAATCGACTATATGAATTTACAAATTTTGAATTTTTGAGCTTAATGCATGACTATTCGCTCTGATAGTTGGTTGAGCCCATCTGCGTGGGCATCTAGAAAGTATTGAGATTGCTAAAAGTAGCAAACCAATCAGATGTATTTGTATAAATGTCAATCATCTTAAAATTACAAACGAAATGTATTATTTTGTTTTAAAAACTGCTCATATGCAATAATAATTAAAAATATATATAAATTTAATTGTAATTATTGTTTGCAGTGCATTGAGATCTAGCAAGTATTATTAAATTACATCCAATATAAAATTTTCTAAGCTCAACTTAATTAAATTGTTTTTATATTCTCAAAATACAATTCTCTTTTGCACTGCTGCATCTGAAAGAGTCTCTCTCCTACTTTTCCAACGGATTGCAATTAGTCCTGGGATTATTCGCGAGTCTCTTTTTTCTATTTGTCTACGTTTGACTTAAATCGAGAACTTGCTCGTCTTGGAAAAAGAAATCAACCGGATTATGTTAGATAAGCAGGTAGTCCGTGAAATTAAGATTTTGCACTGTTCTTTTAGTACAGACTAATACGGAGAATTTTAATCGATTTCGCAGTTAAAAGAGAAAATCAAAGTACCAATGAAATACTCGTTTTAGCCGGGGTGTTGGGATTGAATCCGGTTAGCACTGCCCGGGAATACTTTTCTTTTCATTTAAGATGAATATTAATAATCAAAGATCTTAAGCAGCATCACGAGCGCGGGCGTAAAAATGATTCATGGCCTGTCAATATTACCTGTAATTGGAGTTTAACTGTTCATTGATTTAAAGGCATGGGATATTATTGTTAATATTAATCTCATGAAAGGAAACTATTCTTCCTATCTTTTTAAATAGAAATGAATGAAGCTATCGAATTGAAGAAGAAAGTGCAGTGAATGTATTTATCTCGTAAATTGAATAACTAAGTTATTTCTGTACAGAAAAGACAAGTACAGAAACACGAAACAGATATCTAATACTTGAATAAGAAAAAAACTCTATTATAGACGATATATTAATCAAGACACGTTTCATCTATTGATGGCTCATCGAGGAATTGTTCGTATCTGGCAGTTTATACTATAGACCCATACATCATGGTAATCGACAGGGTCCGAATTAACTAATGAGCCTTCAATATGCGAAACACGTCATAATCAATAGTTCATCGACAACAGAGTTGTTCTTCATGCAACAATTAGACATCTGCCGTGTTTCAGTGTTTCACCAGTTACAGTTATGCAACTTACGATAGAAATACGTCCTTTGTTCGGATTGTTTCATTTTTATTTGAAAGATGGATATATAATTTCTTCTAACTGCCATTATGTATTGTTTCTGTACGTAGAATCGCGAGATAAGGATGACTCATCGACGAAATCGAGGTTAATTAAGTTGTCTTCAATATGCGAAACGCGTCTTAACATCACGTCGATTCAAATATCGATCTAGGTTATGCCTGAACTAGCCAAACAACGTTGATATGAGATGTTCCACAGCGACGGTGACTTAAATATAAAGCCCAAAACTTGTAAGAACTTTAGGTCTTACAAGTCTTCAGGTCTACTGGAAAATTCTGTTCGCTTTTAGAATAAAACAAAATAATAAATTTTTCATACCTTGGATAAATTTTATTGCATAATATAATTTCCATCATTATTTGTGACTTATTGTCAGCGTGATGGCAATTCGTATATCCCATTTTTTAAAAAATGCCTTATTCCTAGAGGCGAAAAACTGAACCAGTGCTTGTCTGATATCTTCTTCGTTTTTGAATCTTTTGCCCTGAAAAAAATTTCGTATGAACTGAAACAATTGACAATCGAAGGGTGATAGGTAAACAAGAAAAATTAATTAACATTTTATACTTATTAATTAGGAGACACAAGAATCACCTTTTGATTAATTTTTGAATGATAAACAACAATTAAATGAAAAATTAATTTAGTACCTAAAGCAAAACCCACTCTCCAAAAATTGTCCAAAAATGAAGCGAACGTAAATAGACAAACAAAGATAAAAGTAACCAAAGGATGAGCATCGATGCAAAAACGCAATTTAATTATGTTGTCTGGCCTTGTTTAACATCTTTGAACTTTAATAAGTGTTCCCATAAGACCAATGATGATAGCCATCAAGGTAATTGTGTACATACAGACTGTTTGTATAATTTGCGTGGTTCTTTCCAGCATCTCCTTCTACTCTGTTTAAATCGTATTTAAGACTTCTTAATTTACAATTAATTATGCTACGCATTTTTAGCGAAATATATTCTAAAGTTGCCGTGCAAAATACTTCTTAATTCACGACCTTTTCTAATTAGACCGCCTCTCGATTTATAAATGCGGATGAAGAACGTTCTGGCTCAGCTCCGAGTCTATTATTTAAAATTCGCCGAGACACCGGCACGGCACGACAAGTCGTATTCGATAATTAAACATTTACAGACGAAAACAGGGTGAAAAGTCACAAATTTTAATAATTAGGGTGAAAAGAGATAATTTCATTCGAATAACTGCTTCCGTATCTCCGTTCGTTCTTCAACCTGGATTTAATTGCTGACGTCTTTCTGGCTGTAGTTTGATTACTTCTTCGTTAACCCTCCGTTACTATCGTCTGGGTGGATTCCACCCAAAAGGCTGAACTTTTAAGTAAACTATATAATTTTCTATGAAAATCGTCCCTTTATTATTGTATAATGTTATCCACCTTTGAATGGTTTTTTATGTTTAGAAGTACATTCTACTACATTAATCCGAGATTATATTTATATAAAATTTATTTTAAAAAGAGCTTGGGTGGTTTACACCCGCGATAGTAATAGCGTTTTATTTTTTTGGCTGTTTAAACCCATTAATAGTAACCTTGTACATAGTTTTAGCGATTACTTTGAGTGACCGCTAATATAAATAAAAGCACTCGTGTTTCTTTTTTTTGCGAATAAGCTCAACTATTGTTATGACGAATAGATGTACCGTTATTCCATGGGCATTATATACATACATACAGGTATGAACAGGCACTGCAGTTCCTGGTCCTGGTTCCACTTCTCTGTCATCGAAATTTCTCCAATTTGTGTCATCTTTTTTTGGTATAAATTCAGTTTGGAAAAGTGTTTAGGACCTCCACATCGATCCAACCATTGCAGTAAACGTCTGAGTTGTTAATTTGGTACGTAGACTTCCGCGGTCGTGGTCCATGCTATCTGCTTCTGGGTTTCCGGGCTGGAACCGCGTCACTAGTATATCTGCCGACGTTTCGTACCCATACAAATGGGTACGAAACGTCGGCAGATATACTAGTGACGCGGTTCCAGCCCGGAAACCCAGAAACGTCTGAGTTGTTGTTTAGTATCTACTTTTCATCGCAAGTCACAATGCGATCTAAGTAGTAGTGTTGATTTGCTCAAGGGTAGCCCAGAGCAGACTTCGGAATGACTATCGCTCTCTATTTATCATTCAATTCATATGACACATATTTATCTAGATGTTTCCCCTTTCCAATCTGCTTCAAATGATATGCGACGATCGAATGACTTGCACAGAGTCCTTCACAATTTCTAGTGCAGTTTTCAGCAAATCCGCTGCGACAATGCTTTGCAATTCATCGTCGTTTTTGACGAAAGTGCCCATGAATTTGAAATTTTAAAAATTCAAGCCGAAAGGTATTTACTAACACTTCCTTCACTCCAAAATTTATTGATATTTCGTACTGTTTGGGCTCCGCTTCGACAAAGTTTAAATTCATAAATGTATATTTTATGAAAGTTCCGCTTTGATATCATATCCTATAGTGGCAAAATATTAAATAAAAGTAGTTTATGTTCAGAATGAATTTTATAGAGACAAAAGACAAAATAAGGTTCAAAAAAGTTATGATAGGAAATAACGGGTCTTCCAATAAGAGGTATCATTTTGATATGTAAAAAAACGGGTATTATGCGAAATCATCGGATGTTTACTTAATTGTAAAGAAGAGGGTATGCCATTAATAATGGAAAACAATATCAGCCAAATGGCCGACACGGCTACGCTTGCAGGACCATATTCTTTCCATGAAATTTTCCATCACAAACTTGCACATGTTCTCGATAACTCCACGAATTCCATCTTTGAGGTCCTGAATCTATTGTGGGCTATTGGCATAGACCTTATCTTTCACGTAGTCCCAAAGAAAAAAGTCTAATGGTGTTAAATCAGAAGATCTCGGTGGCCAATTGTGATTGCCTCTTCGAGAAATCACACGGTCAGGAAACTTTTCACGCAAAAGAACGATGGTATCGTTACTTGTAGGGCACGTAGCTCCGTCTTATTGAAAATAAACGTCGTCCACATCAATATGTTCCAATTTCGCCCATACAAAATCATTAATCATCGTTTGATAGCGCAATTCATTCACCGTAACCGTTGCCCCAACCTCATTTTCGAAAAAGTAAGGTCAAATGATTCCACCAGACCAAAAATTGCACCAAACAGTCACACGTTGAGGATAGAGAGGTTTTTCAACAATAATTCTTGGGTTTTCCGAGCCCCAAATACGACAATTCTACTTGATAACGTAACCTCCGAGGTGAAAATGGGCCTCATCACTCACGATCATTTTTCGATGAAATTCCGAATCAGTTTGACGCATTTCAAAGACCCAATCAGCAAAGACGCGATGTTGTTGATGGTGGTAGGCGTTAGTTCTTTTGCTAATTGTACTTTAAAAGCCTTAATACCTAAATCTATGCAAAATACGGTGTAATGTCGTTTGTGGAATACCCAATTCCAAAGTACGACGAGAAATGAACAAACCTGGATTTTCCTCAACACTATGAGCTACAACAGCAATATTCTCAGTTGTTCTTGAGTCACGTGCACGAATTCGATTCTTCACGTCACTAACTTGTTCCAACAGCACAAATCTTTCAATCAGTTTCACAACTGTTAGCCGAGAAGGTGCTTCACGACGACCCAAAAATGCTTTAGTTTTACGAACTGTGACCGCGAAATGTTCACCATTTTTGTAGTGAATTTTAATAATTTCAATGCCTTGCTGAAGCGTATATCGTTCCATTTTTATTAATGGCGTAGTTTTTACTTGTCATTTGTGAAGTAGTTACAGGTTGAGATATGACAACTGTTAAAATGGCGGGCTATTGAAAATGTTGGAATTGCTGGAACACCCTATATAAACATAATTGTTCATGGAATAGATTCAGCCTTTACTTGATGAATATTAACAAATGTACAGACTGTTAAGATTTCCACTTATTTTATTTTGTATTTACTTTAAACACCCAGTGAAAGCCAGAGTGTAGCGAAACAATTGTTAAGTTTAAAAAAGTTTTAAAAAATTAAAAAATTGAAAATTTTAAAAATCTGTGTATTTAATAACATTAGACATCAACATTGTTTATTACTTAGTCTGCGTATAAAGATCAAAGTAAAGAAAATCCTTCTTTATTTTTGCGACTACCTAATACTTACAATCATCCACTGAATGGATGGAAGATAATTTAGTTAATAAAAGCCCCTTCGCCTGTATCTACTGCAATTTTCTTTCTGTCCCAAACACATTTTTCTTAAATAATAACTCTGTCCTTTTACATTTTCCTTAAAATATGTTGAGCGCGTCATCATTTTGACACAGATTTGTGAGTAGTTTGAAAAAGGAATTGGGCGATAAGTTGATTTCGTTATATGAGGAACGATGAGGATATTATTTCCTTGAAAAACTAGTGCTCTATTGTAATTTAATATATTCACAGTGATTTATTTTATACATGGGAGTCGGCAATCGACTATCTATCAGGAAATGAATTCTTAAGAAGCGAGATTGGAACCGAGGAAATAGATGGATGAAAGGGGATGAGAAACAATTCGATTTAGATTGTAAAAAAAGATCGTATATTAATGGCGACCTAATTCTTTAATACTGGTCAATATATGTGCATATACAGGGTGTTACAAAAATTTGCCACAAACTTTGAAGAGCGATAATACGGCCCAAAATATGTATGAAATTTTAATGAGAATGAACCCCAAATGCAAAGTTTCGTAAGCACGAAACATTTTGCATTTACACCACTTATTATCAAAAATGACAAACTTCACGATGCAGTCTTCAGATCGGAGGCAACACTGACAGCGTTGCCAGTTCCCGAAATATAAACAGCTACCCTTGTATTAATAAATGATCTATGGAAAACAAGAAACTACGTTATGACAACCCAATGTATTTTTATTGGGTTGGCAACTAAGTACTTTCGGTTTTTACTGATAGAGAGCGTTGCTTTATTTTTTGTATAACGTATGTTAGTGCTGTACTTTACCGTTTGTCGCGTGATACTAGTCACATTGACGTAACTTCAGAAGCAAGTAGTGCGTGATTTTTATTAAAGCTATTAATTGTGGGTTAATTTTAAATGGAGTGCAAAAACGAACATTTTCGACATATTTTACTATTTTATTTCCGTAAACGAAAGAAAGCTGCTGCGGCTCACAAAAAAGATATGTGAAGTTTATGGTGCTAATTGTTTAACAGAGCGCACGTGTCAGAATTGGTATAAAAAATTCCGTTCTCGAGATTTTTCCCTCAAAGATGAGCAACGTTCTGGTCGGCCTACTGAAGTTGATGATGACCAAATCAAAGTCATAATTGAAGAGGATCGGCACATAACTGTTCGAGAGGTTGCGGAGAGGCTACATGTATCGCACACAACAATTGAAAAACATTTAAAATGTCTTGGGCTAGTGTTAAGAAGCTTGATATTTGGGTACCTCACGAATTCAAAGAAATTCATTTAACACAAAGAATCAACTCTTGCGATATGCACCTTAGCCGAAATGAAACCGACCCTTTCTTAAAAAGAATCATCACTGGTGATAAAAAATGGGTCCTGTACAGTAAGGTAGTTCGAAAACGATCATGGAGCAAACACGATAAACCAGCTCAAACCACATCGAAAGCTGAATTGCATCCAAAAAAGATCATGCTGTCAGTTTGGTGGGATTACAAAGGTGTTGTGTTTTTTGAGCTGCTTCCAAGAAACCAGACGATCGATTCTGATGTTTACTGTCAACAATTAATAAAACTGGATGAAGCAATCAAGGAAAAACGGCCAGAATTGTCAAATCGGAAAGGTGTAGTTTTCCACCAAGATAATGCAAGGCCTCACACATCTTTGGCAACTCGTGGGAAACTATTGGGGCTTGGCTGGGAAGTGATGCCACATCCCCATACAGCCCTGATCTAGCACCATCTCATTACCATTTGTTTCGAAGTTTGCAGAATTCTTTGAATGGTAAAACTTTCACAAATTACGATGACATTCACTCGCACCTGGTTCACTTTTTTGCTGATAAGGACCAGAAATTTTATGAGCGCGGAATCATGCAGCTGAAAGAAAGATGGCAAAAGGTCATTGAGCAAAATGGAAAATATATAATTGATTAAAAACTATTCTTTGTTTTAAAAAAAAGTGTTTTATTTTATACTACAAAACCGAAAGTACTTAGTTGCCAACCCAATACATTAATTTTACTAAGCGTTTCAGTTAAAGTCGGCGACGAAGCACTACCAAATAATTTAATATTCTTCTGACTAATAAACAGTCAAATTTTGTGCTAAATAAAAGCTTTTTACGTTAATAAAAAATACTGGGCTCTAATTAATTGTTTTCGCCTTGCTAAATCATAACTTTTATTGTACGTTTTTATAACTCATCCAATCCTCTGGCATCGCAATTAGTTTCGTAACTGAATTAACACTTCTATCTATAACGTGTGTCTAGGTAACATACGTTCGTCCCAAAAGTGAGCGAATTATTTTATTGAAATGTCGGTTGAGAGGCTCCAGCATCGCGCGGATTGTTTCAGATTTAAACGTGAAGCGGCACCGGCGCTGTTATTACGTGCGTAATACGAATTAATTTAATTATGGTAATTGAAACAAAGATGACGGTAATATTTCGATGCTATGTGTGTTCAAACATGTTAATGGACACACCCCGCATAGTAAAACGGGTTGGTGCCGTGTTTTGGTGCAGTGCGGGTAACGTGATTTGTTTTCCCCACGGTTTTCCGGGCCGGCCCGGGGGAAACACACAAAGTTTCCAGCACGAAGTTGAGATTTCGTACACGAATTTTTGTCGTTTTTTATTTACGGAAAACAACCGGCCTCGGGCTGGGCCGGATTTAAAGTGGTCATGTTCTGTTAAAGATATACGTCTGTGTCGGGTTACAGTAAAAGATAGAGATCTTAATAAATTGAAGCGAAACTGATTTATTTAATAAATGGAATTGTATCAGATTAGGGAAAAAACATACATTGCATGCAAGTACTCCAAACATTTGCAAAAATTATACATAAATTAGCTTCGCGTTAATGAATTGCCGTAATACTATAGTATGGCTAATATTTAATGTGTCTGAAAATTTTTTGGAGATTCGTTCGTTGACTTAAGTTTCGAAACTAACCCAAGACTCATTTTTAAGTTATTAATCACCTAGATAGAAGCCAATAGTTAGGAGCCAAAGTTATACAATTCGTTAGTGTACTGTAGCTTTCCAAATAAACTCTATTTGTGTTTAGAATTGCAATTAGCAAAGGATTTCCCAGTTTAAATGAACACTTGGTTGCTCTCATATTCAAAGATGTAACACTTAACGTAACACTTAAACGATGTAAGATCTATTTTCTACATCACGTACTTATGTTTATTGCTTCGGTCCTTGGTCATTCCTCTGATGAATGTTTGAGGCAAATCTTCAGGTCGAGACAGTTTTGCTCATATTAAAAAAGCATAATGCAAACGTTAATACGCGCCGTCAATTGCACATCTTTGAGTTCGTGGAAGCTCGAGTATCATGCTTGCTGAGGCACCCCAGCTTTTTCATGAAGTAGTGATCGATCGTCAACGCTTAAATGATGGATATTTAACATTTCAGCAATCCTTCATGTCGTATCGTGTAAGATTCACTCTATCAAAGCTATCATCGACCTCAGTAGGCTTCCCTTACCCAGAAGCATCGTTAAGATTAAAATCGCCAGCACATAGTTTTGTGAACCATTCACTTTCTCACAGAGCCTTTTTTATCGTGCATTTTACAAAACTTTTTGCTAGTTTGACGCACGTTTTTCTCTTGACAGAAGTAGAAAGGTAAAATATAACAATACTTTGTTGTCTTTACTCAACTTTTTATAAAATTTCTCATTTGACCAATTTTTTCCATGATGAAATTAGAATTGATAACTGTCATATGGCACAGCCTAATGATAAACCTTTTAACATCTGCAAAATAAACTAACGTCACCTGTCGCTACAATCTAACTACCAAATACAACGCTTAAGACTCAAATAGAATTACAACCTGACCTACTACTAAAATTTTGTCAACAAGAATGAGGTACGATGAATGAATATAATTAGTGTTGGGGTGTTCTCCCGTGGGCCAGGTTCGAACTGAGTACGCTTCGCCCCCACCAATGCAATGTAATAAAGCAGATGGAGTGTATCATTATAAGCTGGTACTGAGCGGATCTTTATATAAGGCGAACGTATAATTATTAAGTAAAAACGAGACCATTTGTTGACGCAGTACGAAAGTTCGTCAATTCATCACGCCTCCAATGCGTTACATAACTTCAGCCATTGTGTACACGTCAGTATTCCACAGTCAGTGGAATTCGTTGCAACCTACCGTCTGCTTAAAGTTTACCAGGCAGCAAATGTTGACAAACACTTCACGCACTAAGTGCTCCTTCCTTGTCCGCAGACCATGCTCGCTCTAATTGCTTAGAAGACGAAGTACAACTGACCTAACCTCTTGGACTATAGTAATGCAATAACTACACTAACTTTCGCTTTACCATCGCCGTTCCCCTCTAGGACTCTAGTCACTCTTTAGTGTCCGTCCCCTTTCCTCTCCACGAGGAGATAGAATTGTGCAACTCTCAATATTTACTCCTGTCCCTGTCATTTTTACCCAAAATATAATGTTCTTTATTCACACGTGACGAATATACAGACTGCTCCGTAAATTTATGTCCAAAAGTGGTATTTATTTGCAAAATTATGTTACCTTTTATATCAGAAAGGTACCTGTATTTGATTTCAAAAAATGTATGTTTACATTTCCTTTAAATTCTTTCTTATTTATCTTCAAATGTAGTATCTTCATACAAATAATACATAACATTCCACAAAAGGTCACGTAAGTTATCAAAAAATCGCTTTTCTTCCGGATGGAAAAAAAGGGGGGAATAAGACAATCATCAATTCGTTAAATATGCAAAAGCGTGCCGCTTTTCTCTGACGACGGACGAGCGCGCACTCCATATCCGCAATAAACTACGATTTTGTAAAACCGCAAAATCAAACGAAACGAAAATTGCAATATTAATAATTCAGTCCAAATTGCTCCTTGAAAACTGAACAAACATGTACGTCGGAAATATACTTAATCTCTTCCATCTCCTTCATTCTTACGATTTCGTCTTCGAGAAATTTAATATAGACAATGATTCGCCGAGGAAATATCATATAAGCTTTCATAATGCTTCTTGGACATATTCTAAGGTAGTATCCATTTCGAGTTTAATTGTAAGACTTACTTTGGAAAAGGTTTAATAGAGATACTTTTTACGAGATAATAAAACGATTTATTTTAGAAACGAAGAAAGTATTGGATCCACTTCAAACAAGACATTAATAAATATGTATACCTAGTCAAGTCATAAATACTGGTACACAACTGAACGCACTCATACGAATGCAACACTGGGCGCATCCATTCCGTATTGATTGCAATTTGACAGTTGACATTTATGCTTTATGGTGACATAAAAAGTTTTTGACATTAATTGTTTACAATTAGGGAATGGGGCCACATCGAAAATCTTATTTTTATAGTTGGTCTACTAAAATGCAACATGGAAAAAGGCGATATCTTCAGGACGTTGCGACCACTTGGAATCACTCACAATTTTTTATATCGTGCTGTGAGGTTGTTTAAGGATACTGGTGGAGTATGAGACCGTCAAAGATCCGACCGTCCGCGCACTGTGAGAACTCCGAAAGCGATCAAAGCCGTGAAGAAACGAATCGACCGAAAACCGCTGCGAAAACAGAAAATCTTGTCGCGGAAAATGCAAATTTCGCAAAAATCCATGTCTCGCATTATCAAAGAAGATTTGGGACTCAGCGCATACAAGCGACACACTGGACACCTACTCACGGTCGCATTGAAGGAAGAACACAAGCGAAAATCGAAACCGTTATTCAGGCGGTACGCGAAGAACGCTCATAGACAAATTCTGTTTACTGACGAGAAAATCTTCACCGTAGAAGAATCATTCAATAAACAGAACGATCTTGTGTATGCTCGGTCATCCAGAGAAGCATCCCAACTCATCCCGAGGGTTCGAAGAGGCCACCATCCACGTCTTTAACGGTATGGTGGGGAGTGAACTACGATGGCGTTACCAAGCTCCATTTTTGTGAGAAAGGAGTAAAAACATCGGCAAAAGTATATCGATCGACCGTCCGGAACCCATTGTGAAGCCTCTCAACCAATCGGTATTCATCAATAAGCCATGGACTTTCCAGCAAGACTCTGTTCCAGCTCACAAAGCAAAAACGACTCAACTGTGGCTCAAAAAACAACGTTCCAGATATCAGATCAACGGATGATTGGCCAGTTGGTAGTCCAGACCTCAACCCGTTGGGTTACAAGTTGTGATTCGTATTAAAGGGCATGGCTTGCTCTACTCGACACCCAAATATTGAGTCGTTGAAGCTGGCCTTGTCCGTGCAGTGAATAATTTCCCCATGCATGAAGTGCGTCTCGCGATCGATGAGTGGCCACATCGTCTCAAGTCGTGCTGGAAGGCAAATGGAAGTCATTTCGAATAAGTTGTTCTAAGATTTGTAGCTATTGAATAACCCAATAAAAACAAAAATTTTTTTTTAAATATTAATTCGTTTTCATTTGTTGTCGACTTTTCTGTGGACCAGTATTTATGACCTAGTATATATATATATATATATATATATATATATATATATATATATATATATATATATATATATATATATATATATATATATATATATATATATATATATATATATATATATGTGTGTGTGTGTGTGTGTGTGTATGTACATATATTGTATATATTTATGTTAGAACTAAACTGAATTATTACGAATTGATAAATAGATAGCAGTCCGAGTATTAACTAGAATTTTACTACAATCTACTGCTGTATGATTTACCAATTTTCATTCATGAATGTTCATTTAGCAAGTTTGCATCTGAATTCAGAGCAAATAACACTTTCATATATCTTTGTTAAGGATTAACATTTCTAGTTCTCAAAGAATCTTTAGTTTCGAAATTTCAAAGAAATACAAAATCTTCAAGTAGTATATAAACTATACACACTAAAAGTATTCAGTCAGCGACAAAATTGAACGAACATTATGCGATTTATGAATAAACTCTAAATTTTAGATTTATTTATTTAACAAATTGTAAAAAAGTATGTTATTTTAACAGAGTAATATATTAAATATAAAAATTTCAAAAAATAGAAGTAGAAAAAGAAACATCAATAAAAAAAATATAACAAATGCTAGAAATAAAATAAGAGTTGAATAACACGAATAACATACTACCTGATAAACAATACGGCAACAGAAAATAAGACACAGCTATCCGGGATAACAGAATACATAAACGATGACCTCAATATAAACTGAACAGTCACAACAGTGGCATTTCCAAAGCTTTCGACAACGTATAGCATCAAGGGCCATTATAAAGACTAATAACACCAAATAACCAAAGCATTTCTTCAGAATAACACTAAAATTTCCGTACAGACGCATATTTCAAGTCGCGGCCACAGACACGAAACCCACTACGTGCATACTTACGGTCGTTGTGCTACAGGGATCTACAATTTCACCATATTTATACACTATCTATTGAGCAAAGATACCAAAAACACGTAATTATCGCCACGTACGCAGAGGACACAGCAATACTTTCGAGCTTATTTGAACGAAAAATAGTCGCAAGCAAACTACAATACATAATCGACAGCATTGTTAAATGGTACATATAACCATCGACGCTGAAAAAGCTCTTTTGTGTTTCAATATAACAAGAAAGCACACCCACCATTTCTAGAAATCGAGTGGACAGAAAAACACGGACTAACACTCGACAAAAAGCTAACTTACAACATGATTACAATAGCGTGATAGGCACGAGGCTATCTTTGAGCGTTTGCAAGACAACAATACTCACCGACTCAACACACGAACGTTATTATATATGGTACAAACAAATAGTACAACGGATTCTGATATACTAGTATGTTGTCCTAATATGGTTGCGCGCAAAGAAAATACACATCAAAAAACTTGAACATATCCAAAATCGTACATTAAGACTAGCCCTTGACGTACCTCGGTAAGTTAGAAACGTGCAAATACACCGCGAAATGGAAACTTTTAAAACTCACATTAAGAAGCTTGCAAAAAATTCTTATAATACGATAAAAGGAAACGATAACCCGTCACTCAATCACGTACTGGGATTACCCAGCAGACGACTCATACAAAATTCAAACGCCCAAAGATGGAGTTGAGAATAGTCAGATAATAGTACTATAACACTTTAACGTGAGGTCACGGAACGTAAGATTTGCAGTAAAAGGTTCAGGGCCTAAATCAAAATAACCAAAAAGAAATTGATGTCGAAGTCCTGGCGAGAGTCTTATTAACATTTGAATTATTCTCAGACCTTCACCAAATGGCGTATGCCATTCAGTGTATACGCATCGTGACGACGGCATCTTAAATTCGACAATCTAGGCTGGTTGTTACTCAAGAATATGTGTACATAGTGCACACGGAATATAAAAAGTGTTTTTTTTTTTGGAGGCGGAGCACTTTAAATTGGCAATACTGTTTTCTGTGAGCCAATTTGACAGTTCTCGGTTGTTTTGAAGTTAGTTTGGTTTGGCAATTCATCGTGAATAGACTCAAACTGGAGCAACGTTTGCTAATTGTTCAAATTTATTTTGAAAAACATAGTACAACTCGAGAAACTCATCGGGCATTACATCCATTTTATGGTGCATTAAGCGTCGGGCGATTAGTTCGAGAAACTATGGATCGTTTTCGCAATGCGTTTACTCTAAACGATAATACGCATCCCGTAAGACGTCGTACAGTGCGCACACAACGTGCGGTTGATGGTGTGCAGCGTAGTGTTGATGATCCAAATGCGTCAATTCGTTATCGTACTCAACAATTAAACTAGTGTCCATCCACTTTATGGAAAATTTTGCGTAAAGATCTTGGTTTACGTGCTTGCAAGATTCAACTTTTACAGGAATTAAAAGCACACGATCATCGTTCGCGCCGTACATTTGGTGAATGGACCGAAGGAAATATTGCCATTGATCCACAATTTCATTTGAAAATTTGTTCAGGGATGAAGCACATTTTTGGTTAAATGGCTATGTCGATAAGTAGACTCGTCGCATTTGAAGCGATGAAAATCCACTAGCCATTGTCGAAACACCATTACATCCAGAAAAAGTCACCGTTTCGTGCCCTTTATGGGCCAGTGGAATCAATGGTCCATACGTCTTCAAAAATTATGATGGTAAGAACGTTACCGTCTTCGGTAAGCGTTACAGAGACATGATTACTTACTTTTTCGTGTCTCAATCGAGAAGCATTAATGTTCCAGATATGTGGCTTCAGCAAGACCGCGCCACATACCACACAGCGCGCTACACAATTAATTTACTGAAAGAAACATTTCACGATCGATTAATTTCACGAAATGAACCTGTTAACTGGCCACCTCGTTCGAGCGATTTGACCCCGTAAGATTCTTTTCTCTGGGGATATGTAAAGTCGAATGTTTATGCCGACAAACCTGTAACGATAGAGCACTTGGAAGCTAACATTTGACGCGTTATTGGCGAAGTACAGGCTGATTTACTGCGAAGAGTATGTGAAAATTGGACCTCCAGATTACGCCATGTATGCGCCAGCCGAGACGGCCATATGTCCGAAATCATATTGAAACATTAATGCTATAAAATTATCTTTTAAACCAAGCCAATTTCATGGATATCAGAAACATTTTTCTGAATGTTATTTCAATTTAAAGTTCTCCGCCTCCAAAAAAAATATCATTTACATTTTTTTAAATTAAAACATTACGAGATAACGCATTATTAGTTGTTTGTATCATGACTATCCTAGTTCCCTTGGTATAAATAAAATTAGGTCATTGTACTAACTACAAACCGTTTATTATTTCTATATGCTTTTATTATTTATTGGCCTTAGAAGTAAATACAAAATCGAAAACAATCCTCGATTCATCGTTATAAATATCGAGAGATAGAAACACAGAAACAGAATGACCACTGACATAAAATTCACAAATTTATTTTTGGTCGGATCTCATTCCTACTACGGCATCATTTCAAATTTACTGCATATGTTTTCGGTGCGTGGTGATCATAAAAAAAATTATAGACTTTTCCTCGAAGCCCTAAACGATACCATAAATTTCCAGAGATAGTCTCCACTATGAGTCGCCGCTTTGTTCCGGACGGAGGGTGCACAGTAACGATGACCGCCTATCACTTCGAAAACACATACATACCCATCGACTCCATTTTGATTAGCTCTTGTTCCGTCGTAATAAACATTTGGAATAATTTATCGATGGCCATCAAATGAATTATCGCCATTCATCGAAGAGGATCGCCCACGAGACTTTCTCGTTGATAATTGTTGTAATTTCTGGTGATTGCAATTTCGGGTTTTATGCTTCTTTTGTGACTTACTGATGATTGTATGTTGATGGAATGCGGCAATACGGACGCAGACATAAGTTAGGATCGCAGAATTAAAATCGAATTGATGACCGTGTAAATATTTATGGCGACAGGGTTTAATATTTGTTTTTATTATGCACATACTTATAGTGTCTATAATAAAAACGGTGTTCTAGAATTTCTCGGATAATTACCCTATAAAATGAAAGATTTAGTTTACGTAAGTGTGTCTGATCTAATATGTTGTATTCCATTTATTAGTCTACGAATGGATATAACAGTTTTACAATTCATAAATTCACTAACAAATGTTAATTGGTAATTACAAAATGCTTAAAAGTCGGTGTAAAATTTCAACAAGATTAAATTTCTTTACCGATTATCTGCTTGCATTAAAAGCCTAATTATGTGTATAAACAAAAAAAACGTGTTTGTTAAGTTATGTTCAGACTAAAATATGTTCAGAAAGTTTGTAAAAATCTGCTGCATTTATAACTTACTTAGTTCGTGATGACTTCCATCATGATTTCATAAAAAGAATTTGTATATTACGAATAACAAATCAATATTGAGTCCAATATATGCCAATACAAAAGCGGGGGCTTTCAGGATCGCAAGCTCATATCGAAAAGTTTCTGAACCGGCGGTGCTGGTGATTGCGGGTGTAACCCCGATCAATCTACTGGCTCGGGCAGAGAAGACAAATCAATATTGAGTACAATATATGCCAGTATAAAAGCGGGGGCTTTCAGGATCGCAAGCTCATATCGAAAAGTTTCTGAACCGGCGATGCTGGTGATTGCGAGTGTAACCCCGATCAATCTACTGGCTCGGGCAGAGAAGACAAATCAATATTGAATCCAATATATGCCAGTACAAAAGCGGGGGCTTTCAGGATCGCAAGCTCATATCGAAAAGTTTCTGAACCGGCGGTGCTGGTGATTGCGGGTGTAACCCCGATCAATCTACTGGCTCGGGCAGAGAAGACAAATCAATATTGAGTACAATATATGCCAGTACAAAAGCGGGGGCTTTCAGGATCGCAAGCTCATATCGAAAAGTTTCTGAACCGGCGGTGCTGGTGATTGCGGGTGTAACCCCGATCAATCTACTGGCTCGGGCAGAGAAGACAAATCAATATTGAGTCCAATATATGCCAGTACAAAAGCGGGGGCTTTCAGGATCGCAAGCTCATATCGAAAAGTTTCTGAACCGGCGGTGCTGGTGATTGCGAGTGTAACCCCGATCAATCTACTGGCTCGGGAAGAAAAGAGGGTCTACAAGACCCGATAAGAGGTTGGAGAAAAAAGCGAAGACAGAAGCTAAAGCGCTAACTCGACTGAAGTAGCAGTAACGTTGGTGACATGAAACGTGTGGACGATTGATGAGAAAAATTGATCCGTAACATAACGAACTGGATAGACCGCGACCACGGTGATGTAAACTAGTACTTTACACAGTTCCTCAACGAACAGGAGTTCAGCAATATATACTTGGCCAGAATGAGTAAAATGGAGAACGCAGCTTGCTAATATCAAGACTCTACATAAGACGATTCTCAACACACCTTCTTTGAGTGGGAGAGGTGGACGCTCTACAAGAGAAACTAGGCTCTTCAACGCCAGACAACGTTGTGGAAACAATGTCTGAAAACGGTTGGTGTCAGGATATCGTTAGATTCGTGGAGAGGGTGACGAAAACGAAGAAAAGAAAGACCGAAGCAACGGCGATAGCCAATCAAGACTAATAAGAAGGTGCCATCCTGAAATAATGCAAATGCGGTTCCGGGATAAAGTTTTCATCCTGACAAAGTGAAGTTTTTAGTGTGAAAAAACCCCAAACAACAGAAAAGTTGGTCTCTTCCCTAAGTTCGTTAAAACATTTTCCTCACTCAAAAGAAAACGAATTTTTAAACTAAATTTTGTACAACTGTCAACTATGGTTGACACTTGTATCTCAAACCCGTATTTCTTACCTGTGAAGGATGCTATGCCCTGTTTCTAGGGCGCTAACTAGCTATAACTTGCGAGAGTTAGGAAGGGTTCTGTATACAAAATGGTCTTAAAAGGAGCCACAGTATTAAAGTCCCAAAAAGTCGATCGCTAGTACTGAAATGAATGATAAAAAAATACGTTCAACTCATGTAACAACCAACCAATGTTTGGAAAAAGAATTGAGGAAACGAATACAATTTACAAAATTTTAAAACGCCAAACTAAAAAATAACAAACCACCGATTTATTAGGAGAAAAAAAATTATGGCAACTAGGGAATCTCATTTTCAAAATATATTTTCAGGTAATGTTTGGTTTGGTATTATTGAGGATCGTCTCATTGGTTCGTTTATAATCGAAGAAGGTCTCATGCCAGTTCATTATTTACTTTTCCTTGAAAATAACCTTGCAACATTACTGGATGACGTTCCTGTAAGACAACGAATGTGGATACAGCATGAGAGCGCATCTCCACACTTTGGTAGACAACAGTTTCTTTTTAAATCAAAATTATACGGACCGGTGGATTGGAAGAAGCCCAGCACTTACTTGGCTACCAAAGTCAACAGACTTAAATCCCCTAGATTCATTTTTGTGGGGAAAGCTGAAAAATTTGGTTTATGCAGAACTACTTGGCAATCATGTCTTAGGACACGCGGTATATATGTAGGAGTGTTTCGAAAACTTCTAATTTTTTAACAAAAAACTATTTTGCCAATAACTTGGAATATAGTTACTGCACTGTGCTGAATGGACGAATTTTGTTGATTTAATTTCGAAAAGATATCAGATATGTATATGAAGTCTTGAAACCGTTCATGAATATCAAATTTAAATAAAAGTCGAAAAGGGTGGTTCTAAAAAAACATTATGACTTCATGTCTAAGCTCAACCAAACGTGAGTTTTACCCTGAGGCAGCCATGGCACCTCAACATGAAAGAGTAGGGTTTCATGAGGACTGTCCATTTCTTGACACAATAATGAGAATAGCCTTGAATTCTTGTGGTGGCATCCAGTCAACTCACTAGCTTTCATCTGGAGCTGGATGGCGTCGCAGATATGCCATTGTTGACGATATTTGCCTCCAGTTAAAAGATTTATGTCAAATAAACTTATCAATTAAAGGAAAAAATTTGGCGAACAATCATCCACGCAGCTACCCTGACAATGACGCCAGTAAATCTGCTGAAAGTTGGATTACATAAGTACTTCAAACGATGAAAATAGCCCTAATTAAAAGTCAAATAACCCCAATGTAGGAAGACTATCTCAATAAGCACTATTTTTCTCAAGAAAGTAATCTGCACATCGTAAACTATAATTCTAGAATTTTCCATTCCAGTTTATATAAACGGTGTTTCAAGTTTCGCGGTTTTTTTAAAGAATAAATAAAACACGTAATTTGCATTCACTTTCAAAAACCTTTTATTGGTGATTGAAGTATCAGTTATGGTATTTATATGCAAAAAATAATATCTGCCAAATGGGCTCCTCTTGCAGCTCACAGACGTCCACTCTTTTGCTAAATTTTCAATGACATTTTGACATAATTGAGGTTCTATCTCACCAATGACACGAATTTCATCTTTCAAAGCAGGAATTGATTGTGGATTGTTTTCATAAACTGGACTTTTCACATAACCCCAAAGAAAATAGTTTAACGGTGTCAAATCACATAATCTTGGTGGCCAATTAATATCACCGTTTCTTGATATTACACGTTCAGGAAATTTGTCTCTCAATAAATCAATTGATTCGTGTGCAATGAATGATGTAACGCCATCCTGTTGAAACCACATTTCCTCTAGATCAATATTCATTAATCATCGGACAATATCGATCACCGTTGACAGTGACAGCTTCACCAGCAGCATTTTCAAAGAAGTAAGGTACAATTACGCCATCTGACCATAATGCACACCAAACAGTAACTCGTTTAGGGTGCATAGGTTTCTCATGAATAATTCGTGGACTTTCCTGACCCCAAATACGGCAATTTTGTTTATTAACGTAGTCACAAAGATCAAAATGTGCCTCATCGGAAAACATTATTTTTTGAGAAAAATCAGCTGATTGTTCATTGATGAAATTAACAAATGAACGACGTTTTAAATGATCTAATGGCTTCAGTTCCTGTGTTATTTGAACCTTATATGCCTTCAGAGGTAAATCCTTGTGTAAAATACGCCATGTTGTTGATCCACTAAGTCAAAGTTGTTGTGAACGTCGTCATATTGATATTTCATGATCTTCAGCAACACTTTCACGAACCAAACCAATATTTTCTTGTGAACGACCACTACGACTGTATTTCTCACTTTTTTGATCTTCCACGGAACCGTTCTGTTGAAATTTTCTAATAATTCAACCAATAGTGCTTTCAGATGGACGATTATGTAAACCATAAAATTCACGTAATTTTCTAAAAACTCTTTTCACAGAACGCTGATTTTCATAAAATAATTCAACAATTTGAACGCGTTGTTGTACCGTGTACGAAGCCATTTTTGTAAATGTCATACATCACGCCTTTTAAATGCCCACATACCCAGACAAATTCAGTGCGCCATCTATATTTTATTTATTCTTAAAAAAAACACGCAATTTAAAACTTACTTATTTGACTCAATAAATTAACCAGAAATTAATAATACTTCTTCAGCAGGATATAATATCTCAAATTAAATTTATCATCTCCAACTAACGGTCTCTGTCGTATTATGCAACATTCGAAAATCAGGAATAGCCGATAAATCAACGATAACCATATGAACAGTTATAATTCTCATCCCCTTTCAGCAGATCATCGTCACTGCGTAATGAAATTATGCCGGCGAAAACGTTGTTACGTTTCAATTTTACGAAGTACCTTCGTGATTATGACATTTTCAATTGAATTAATGTTTTATATTGCATTTGCCAGGCGAAATGATATTCCCGTTCATAAACAGTTAAACTACGGAGAGTTGTTTATCGGCAAATGGAAAAGTATCGTCGTACACGCGAGGCAATCAACTGTACTGATTTTAAGGATCTAGTTTCACGTTAGTCAAACTAAAAGAATCGTATTTCACCATTAGATAAATAAGTCAATAGAAACGGTTTCAAAGATTACCAAATTTCCCGTGACATAAGATTTTATTAATAGAATTTTAACGCTTCGACTTCGTCATTTCTACATTCACTTGTTTGAAAATTTTATGCAGCAACACGATATACGAAACTTCCCTCGAAAACCAAATTTTTTAATGTTAAATATCATATAGACAAGGATAATAGGAAAAGTTATATCATCCTCTTAATTAAACTATATGCTTGCTGTTTGCCTAAACGAAGCGAACACTGTCTCACTCACTTTCGGTAATGGCTTTCGCCAGGGTTCCATATTTGACGAAGATATTTTCATTAAATATTCAAATCACTCAAAACGAACTGTGTTTGGCATTACTCCGCTCGAACTAATACAAATTACTAAATCTTGTATTTTAGACGCATGAATTGTTGAAGAAACTTTTAAGTTTCAAAAATATAATAAAAGCAAGTATTGACGACATTTTTAATTAAAATACACAAAATTAATATATATACATATATATATATATATATATACATATATATAGGGTGTTTTTTAAGAGCTCGAGAACTTAAAATGATACTACAAGACAGAAATACTGTTGGAATGAAATTCTTTTTATTATGATCTGGTAGATAATTTCATGGCATTTATTTTTTAAATATGATTTCCGGCATATGTTATGTCCACCGCGGCAACGAGTTACATAGTCCATTCCATCAGTCCTGTTTTTAACTACTTTTTTAAATAAATCTGGCCGTATGACGGCTTGAATATTGGCTTCCAATGCTTCAAGAGTTGCTGGTTTGTTGGCATAAACCAATGACTTAACATAGCTCCATAAAAAGTAATCCAGAGGCGTTAAATCGCACGAGCGAGGGGGGCAATGAACAGGACCACTTCTGGAAATAAAGTTGTCACCAAATTGATTTTGCAATAAACCGATTGTTAAGCGCGCTGCATAGCAAGTTGCGCCGTCTTGTTGGAACCAAATGTCGTCGATGTTTAACTGATTAATTTTTGGAAAGAAGAATTCAGTCAGCTTGGCTCGATAGCGCTCGCCATTCACCGTAACGGCAGCTCCTTCCTCATTTCGAAAGAAATAAGGACCGATGATGCCGCCAGCGTGTAAACCGCACCAAACAGTCAATTTTAATTGATCTAATGGTGACTCGTTAACAGCTTGAGGATTGTCTTTGCTCCAAATATGGCAATTTTGCTTACTAACGTACCCATTTAACTAGAAATGAGCTTCATCACTAAACACAATTCTTTGATAAAAATGCTCATCTTCGGCCAGTTTGAAATGAGCCCAATCAGCAAAAATGCGACGTAAACGATGGTCATTTGGCTTCGATTCTTGCACGAGCTGTATTTTATAGGCACGTAAGCTAAGAACCTTACGCAAAAATTTTCCACGCAGTCGAAGGACAAAGGCCGACATTTCTGCGTCTTCAATACTTGGCGCTATAGCAGCAGTATTCTCTTCGGTACGCACATTTCTTTGTCTTCTTGATGGTTCTGAATCGAGAAGAGTAAAATTATTGCGAAAACGATCAATAACAGCACGAATTGCTTGCTTACTAGGCCGATTATGTTGACCGTAAAATGGACGAAGTGCTCTATGAACTTAGCGAACAGATTTATTTTTTTCGAAGTAAATTTCCATAATTAGGAAGCGTTGTTCTGGCGTTAAACGATTCATCATGCATGTATTCAAAATTATTGCCGCATCGTAATAATGGTTTTCGTGAGGCAACGCGACCGTGTAAATTTGCTTCCACTGATCGTCATTTCACTGTACTCACAGAAATTTTTTTAGCATGGCCCTGATTAAATTCGGCTGTTACTTCAGGTGCTGTTAATTTTCTATTTCTTTTGCTAATCAATTTAATTCTTTCGTCGTCAGCTATGAAAGTACCTCTCGATGGTCTCGAGTAATTACGGTCTTCCAAACTGCCAGTCTCATGAAACCGACGAATTGGGAGATTCACTGTCGATTTTTTCACTTTTACGCCAATACCGCGAACTGAATACCCCTCACGATGCAATGTAAGTATCGCTGATCGTATTCCACTATCGAGCGACTTTCTCCGTGGCATTTTGTAAACAGAAATTACACTATTCGCTTACAAAATAGACAACTTCACACAAGCAGGGTCAGTGACTTGCTGTTGGGCACAAGGAGGTAGTAATAGGGTGATCGACTCATTTCAGGAAAATTTCTAGACTTTAGTCCCTTCTTAATGAATTAATCCTGATTATATATAGTTGGAATTATCGTATAATGCTATTGAGATGCAATATTAGGTAATTATAGTTATTGTTGGATAAAATTGTTTCTATCATATTATTTGGAGAATATTACAAATACAATTTGAATCATGAACCTTCTTAAGAATAAAGTATAATAATAGTATCGCTATTTATATAAAATTTAATCAAGTGTCCATACTTCCATGAGCGGAAGTAAATATATATGAAATTTAATCACAAAAATTCCCTTTTCTCCCTTCGAATAAAGAACTTCCATTAATATCCAATTTTTAAATCGACCAAAAACAAAATAAAAAGTGATTGAAGCAAAATTGGAAAAGACGTCTCCACGCCCTCCTCGTAACTACTAGTTGGTTCTTCAATTTTCGATTTCCTAGAGCAATTTCTGCTAAGTAATAATGGTTCGAAATGTCACTTCCTCTTTAACAAAGACGGCAATTTCCGCACCTAATCAGTGTATCAAACTGAGGTCTAGACGAAGAACTTGTTTTCGTGTAGTTCCGGTTCGGGAGATGATTGAAGTGAAAAATAAATTGTTCACCCGCCCTCTTGTTACTCAAAAGTTCGTCGCTTTGAAGTGGGAACGTTTTGCCGTAATCTATAATTCGATTGAAACTAGATTATAAGATAGTAATAAAACAATTTTGCACATGTTAAAGCCGGAAATGGATTGAAATTCACTGTATTGAAGTTGCGCGAAAGTACAAATCTATGTATGAAAATGCAAATAAATTAAGTTAAAAATAATAAAAATACTTTGGTTATTTATATCCTAACTATGCAGCTCCATTGCACACAGAACAACAATGTTTACATTGATCCCTAACAGCAATAATAATTCTTACTTAGTTTTTAAAGCCTTTTTACTCATAGCGAATGTAAGGCAAATAGGGGGCGGAGTTGAGTCGAATTTCTGCTTGTTTTCTTCTCCACACTTCCATGTATTCCTGTTCTGTCATCCTTTTCACGCCTTTCCAAATTACTTCCCTTCTTTTCTCCAATTTTCTCACTTCTATCCACGTTTTCCTCGATCTGCCTCTACGCTTTTTGCTCCCGGTTCTTACTTCATACACTCTTGATACATTTTTCATCCATTCCTCCTTCATTACTAAAGTCACCCCTGCATTTGCTCTTTCAACCTTATTAATGCTTGACCAGAACATCCAATAGTTTCTGCTTTTTTTTTTACAGTACCTTAGCTTTTCTTTTTTGATTTCTATGATTCCCACAGTATCTAGATTTCTGTCCTTTATTTCCTCCATTACTACCCCTTCTTTTCCTAGTTTGTTCGTTAATTACTTTTACGTTTTCCTTCTCATTGGTTGCTATTTCTTTCCTTTTCGCTTGGTCGTCCCTAATTCTATTTATTGTCCTCTCTTTTTTACTTCGATTGTTTTTATTCTATTCTTATTCCTTTTCATAACCGTGGTCGTCATCTTGTTTTCCATCCCTAATTTTACATCTCGCCAGTTTTTTCAGGTGTTCATGTGTATCTTGCTTTCTTTTACACATAATAATAATAATAATCTATTGTATTTTTAAAAAAAGTACATAACATCAATGATTTTGAAAAGAAAAGAACAAAAACCAATTTTTTTTAGAAAATATAAATAAACAAATCGAGGGTTAATTTTTTTACAATTCTTTTCCACCTCTAAGGTCATTTATGACTAAATTTTACTTAAATTTTATTTAATGTCATGTGTAAACCGAACGAAATACTCTTAAACCTAGACAAGTGTGCAGTAATAAATAGAGCGGCGACGAAAGTAGCAATACCATAGGCGGTACGGTAGAACGAGCAATTGGTGCGCAGTAAATGAGATCATTCACATCAAATACAATACGGTTCACGGTTAGTGTTTATAATAACTTCACACAGACATGTCGCGAAAGTCTGTGCCGTTTGCTACGTCGGTTAGAAAATACAGAGCAGAATTTCCCGGTTTAAAGTATGATGGATGTGCAGTATTGTGTTTGGTTTGTAATAAGCGACTTATAATACGGAAGAAAGACAATTGTAAAAAACATGTGAACAGTGCAATACATAAACTGAACAAAAGAAATGAAATACCTTATGCAACATTCCTTTATGATTTTTTATTTATGTTGACTGCATGTAATTTGCCGCTTCGTTTAATCAGCAAACGCCCTTTTCAAGTGTTCTGGAATAAATATCTGCCAAATTATAAATTACCTGCAAGAAGAACTTTACAGAAACATTTGCCGCGTTTAAGAGAGAGGCTTGAAAATATAGCAAGAAGAGAATTGCATAATAAAAATGTGTGGATTACTGTAGATGAGACTACTGATTTAAAAAAAAATAGTATAATAAACGTAATCGTACGTATTTTATCAGCCAACACATTTTCACAGCCCTATTTGTTAGCCTGTAAACGTATACAAGCATGTACTGCGGCAAATATTCGGCAAATAATAATGAACACCTTAAAGAAATTTCACATTCATAGTACTCAAGTCTGCATGCTTGTAACAAATGGTGCTGCTACTATGTTACTACTCGGACGTTTACTAAAAGTAACTTTTCCTAAATTAATACACATAACTTGTGTACTCCATGCTCTTCATTTAGTTGCTGAAAATGTTAGAAGTAGTTATAAAAACGTTGATCATTTGATTGGATCCACCAAACAAGTGTTTCTTAAATCCCCTAAACGACTTAAAGAATTTCATAAAACTTGTCCAGATGTTTCGGAAACACCGGAAGCCATTCTTACACGATGGGGCACGTGGCTAAATGCAGCTTTTTATTACCATAAGAATTTTCACAAAGTTAAATCCGTTATATCAAAATTTAGGCCAACCGAATCCCAAGCAATCAGAGACAGTCAACATCAATTTGAAAATCCCCAAATTCTGGAAGATTTGCGTACAATATATAACAATTACCATCCATTAGTAGAAGCAATTACAAAACTTCAAAACGAAAACGATTCGCTGCCTTTAGACGCATCACTATGCATAGTGCAGAATGTGACCGCTCATTTGCATAGTTTAACTGACGCTGCTGGTGTACGAGCTCATCAAAAATTATTAAGTGTTTTAAAAAAAAATCCGGACTTGCATGTTTTACGAACTATTTATGACAAATGTGCAAATAGTGAGCCCTGGAATGATTTTGAACAACAGCTTCTTTCTGCCAAAATTACATCAATAGACGCCGAACGATCTTTTTCTCTATACAAAAACATTTTCTCGTCGCGAAGGACGTCATTTACAGAAGCAACCGTAGAGACGTATGCAATGATGCAGATGTACAGTTACTTCCACAACACATTACCAGGGTTATGAAATTACATATTACACTGACTTGTGTAAGAATAAGTCTAGACACGGCACTGCTACGGACACTTTCGCCGCAGTTTATAATTTACACTTAAACACCAACCGTGAACCGTATTGTATTTGATGTGAATGATCTCATTCACTGCGCACCAATTGCCCGTTCTACCGTACCGCCTATGGTATTGCCACTTTCGTCGCCGCTCTAGTAATAACATACAGTAAATGTAAAATCCCTACATCTTTCAATATTCTGCGGATCAGATTATTATTTCAAGATAAACATTAATGAGAAACTTGGGAGTATGATTTGATTCTTCTTTGTTGTTTACAGAACACATTTATTCACACAAATTTTAGGCTACTTGATACGGTGCTGTAAAACATTTAACAGTCAGAAAACCTTGAAAACATCGTACAATGGTAGCCGTTTATATTTCGATAACTGGCAACACTGTTAGTGTTGCCTCCGATCTGATAATTGCTTCGTGAAGTTTGTCATTTTTGACTATATATTTACCTTGACAGTTCTATTATCCGGTCGCTATTTCGTAACTTGAAAATTTTATGTCAACGCGAACTCGCGAACATTTTCGTGCGATTATTTTTCATAACTTTCGGCGTGAATTATCTCAACAAGCGTGCATCGACGAGCTGAATTCTTTATATGACGATGAAGCACCATCGAAAACTACAGTATATCGTTGGTGGAGTGAATTCAAACTTGGATGGCGTTGTTTAGACGATGAATTTAGTGAAGGTCGTCCCACAAATGTTGTTATGTCGGAAAACATTAATGCAGTGTCTGAATTGATAATGCAAGGCCGTCATGTGACATACCTTGAGATCGAAACATCTCTAAGTATTAGTAACACCAGCGTGCATAAGATCCTGCATGAACATTTAGCCGTTAGGAAGCTATGTTCATGTTGGGTACCGCATAATTTGACAACCGCTTAAAAAAGGACTCGCGTCGATTGATGCCAAGACATGCACAAAAATACAACGGCGGTGCTTCAAAGAACATTTATAAAGTCGTCATAGATGATGAGTCTTTGTTCTATACGTATGAGCCCGATAGTAAACGGCAGTCGACTGTGTGGATATTCCAAGATCAGCCAAAACCAACAAAAGTTGTTCGCCCTCGAAACACATCAAAACAAATGGTCACCTGTTTTTTCAGAAAAATCGGTCACGTTGCAACCGTGCTTTTAGAAAATTGTAGAACAGTCAATTCCAAATGGTACACAACTATTTGTTTGCCAAAAGTTTTTGAATAAATAAGAGAAACAAACCGAAAACGACAGATCTTTCTCCACCATGACAATGCGAGCTCTCACAGGTCGGTTCAAACAATTGAATATTTGACCGGGCAAAACATTGAATTGATGAGCCATCCGCCGTACAGCCCTGATCTAGCACCCTGTGATTTCTTTTTGTGAAGAATAAACTTCGTGGTCAACGGTTTTCTACGCCGGAAAAGGCAGTTGAGGCATTCAAAACAAACTCATATTTCGGAGATACCGTCTTCACAGTGGCAACAATGCTTCTCGAATTGGTTTAAATGAATGCAAAAGTCCATTGACTTTCAAGGAGAATATTTGAAAAGCAATAAAGTTATTTTCGATAATAAAAATTTCTTTTGTTTGCTATTCCCGAAATATGAACGGCCACCCTTGTACATTACGTTTCCTATCAAATTGTAATTATTTAAAAAAATCATAATATTATTATTATAACAATATTCCAGAAACAAATACCTCTCAAATATTTGGATCAATTTAATGAATAATTACAAGTTATGGAAATCGAAATCTATATTTAATTAATTTATATCATGGCAAGTTATCGGAAAACCTAACAATAGATTTTTATATGAATAGATGTAGAGCTTAAGAAATTCAGTACACTATTGAAATATGTAGCGAAATCTTCAGCGAAATTCTAATATTAATTTACTTCAAATTGCGATTTCAATAAAAAATTTATTTTACGCTAGTTTACATTGCAGCGAACGCCATTGAAAACTTTTCGTCCCCCCTAAACGAATCGCTTGATTTCGAATTGGATTTAAAACGTTCATATGCTCGTGCTAGGAATATAAAACGAACTTACATTCTCCCTCTCTCTCTTTATTTGCATGTGTACACACAATTTCATGTATAGCTAAATTTTACGTCACTCATTTTGGTTATACAAATAGGAATTGGTAAAAATCAATACATCTAAATCGCAGAACGACTTTTTCTAATAAAATGATCTCGTTATTTCTTTTCAGATATACATAGAAGTGCTCAACGAGAACGACAACATACCTCTTAGCATAGAACCCGTATATTATGCCAGTGTAGTGGAAGAAAGCTCCGCTGGGAAGCCGATAGTTCAAATACAAGCAACTGATAACGACGTGGACGACACTATCATCGATTATCAAATTATAACCGGAAATCCTGGCGGATTATTTGCTATCAATTCATCAACAGGTAAGAAATTACAGAGAAAAATATTTTGTTACATTAAGAACATGCATTTTTTCGTTAATATGCTCAGATTTAATGAGATGGTGTTGCTATAGAATTGTGCTGCATCAGCGAAGAGTTTTTTTAACAGAATATAACCTGATTAAAGTTCAAATTATTTAATGCAACGATTTAACTTCGCTTATTTATAAAATATCTTTTTCAATGTAAGGTTTATTGGAGACTAGTCAAATAATCAAAAAAATTTTAAAAAAAACCCTTTTCCCACAACGCAAATTTCGATAACTAAGTTGTCATCATCAGCAGATAATTAATCACAGTGTAGCACCTGAATCTGCGGTAAAAATCGCATAGAAACAAATCTGTACCAGACACTCACCATCAAAAACCAAACACCCATTCAGTGTGTGTTTCATTTTACGTATACAGAATACGAACATTATTGTGGAAAGGGCTTTCATTTACCTATTTTGGTCAATCTTTTTCAATTACAAAACTTTTAATCGCGAACTGGCTGCCATTTTGTTATAAATGAAAAGAAAAGATCTCTGTTTTCATAAAAAGTTTATTTGAAAGTGTAAAATTCATGACATTAATTGGAAGAAATTATATCGCTCAAATGGCCACCTCCCGAGTTGATGCATAATTGCGCTCGTTTTATGGTATTTTAAATTGTTGCTCGCAAAACAACTAGCTCAAAATTTGCGATTTCTTCTTCAGTGTTAGCTTTCAAGACTTGCATGGTTCGTGGTTTGTTGTGGTAAACGCGAGATTTTAAAAAGCCCCAAAGGAAAATGTATGGTGCTGTTAGATCTGGCGATCTGCACCCGACCTAGAAATTGGTGTTTCAAAATCTCCGTCGTTGCCCGAGTTATGTGAGCAGTTGCTCCGTCCTATTGAAACCAATAATAATCGAGACCTAATGCAGCAATTTGCGGCAAAAAAAGACTCGTTTAGCACCTGCTTGTAACGCTCACCATTTACGGTTACGATGGTGCCATCGACGTCTTTAAAAAAATAAGGGCCAATTACTTTTTCACAGCAAATGCCAAACAGTCACTTTGAGGGGATGCAATGGTGCTTCATGCATTTCATGTGGATTTTCTGTGCCTCAGAAACGCAAATTTTGTTTGTTAACATAACCACTTAAGTGGAAATGGTCGCTCATTATGATTTTTGATACGAAATCACCTTCTTCTTGCATCAAGCTAAACAGAGTATAGCAGTAAGTTAACCTTGTCCAACGGTCAGCAGGCAGCAATTCGTGAACAGTTTGTATTGGAACATTTTCAAATCTTTCACCAAAATTCGTTGCAACGAACGTCTGCTGATGCCTAATTGTGTGCATCGTCGTCTCATTAATGTTTATGAATTCTCTCTGACGTCGTCGGCAACAACAGCGATATTCTCGCTCGAACGAGCAATACGAGGCCGGCCATTTCTTGCGACATCTGTAGTGGACCCAGTTTGCACGAACCGCTTAGCCAAACGCTTACTTGTGTTTGGAGCCCAAAATATCAGTTTAACATTTTTTAACTTCAGTTTTGAGTGTGACGTGGCGTTGTCTAAAAATAAAAGAACTTTTCTATTCTGGTTTCTATTTGGTTAACCGTATTGTCATAATTTCCCCCTTCTTCCACGCTTCTTTATTAAAATACCCCTGCACTGACAAATTCTCAACGTTTGCTCCTCTAAGGCATCGTAGATTCTTACTTCTCTCAATTACTAAACGTCTTTCCTTTTCTCCAATCATATTCGCACACAAGAGAATAGTTAGTCTTTCTTTAGCAGCTTTGCCACTCGAACATTTTTCACTTTTTAATGCAAAAAATTTTGTTTGGCAAAGCCCGGAAAGAAGTCCAGTTTCATCTGGATTAAAAACGTCTTTCGGTGAGTATTTCTTTGTGTTAGTTATCAATCGATTCTTCCAGACAGATATTTCATCCACACTTACTGCGGCGGCTTCACCACCAATTGTTGGAAATTGTATGTTGTGTCGCTGGGAAAACTTGTCAACCCACCCACTTGAAGCTTTGAATTCATAATTTAGCTCTTATATAACTTCGAGAGATTTTTCCCTTATTATTTTACCGGAGAATGGAATATTCTTAGCGCGCACTTTGCAAAATCATTCATACATTATTTGGTCCAGTGTAGCTCCTTCTGTTTTCACAAATTTCTTCTTTTGTTTTGAAATTCAATTTTCAGCAAACCGTCTATTAATATCAACTTTGCTTTTCAAAATATCGCCCACTTGACTTTTACCGATACAGAATCTTTCCGCAAGCAGTCTCACATTAGGTTTATTCTTCTCTGCGCACTGAATAATATCAATTTTTCCTTCTAAACTGAGAAATTTTCCCTTTTTCGTAGCCATATTACTTGTACGGACACTAAAACACTAGATACTCAACTTGTTAGAGCACTAAATACCAAGTGAATGCTATAAAAGCTATAGCCGTTTTAGATAAGACCATCATTACAGCACTTCTTATATTAAAATATGTAATTATGTTTAGAAATTATAGGAATTGCAATAAAGTACTAATGTCTATTGTAAAGAAATAAATTTTCATTTACATTGACTAGGGATGTATATTACTGTCCATGTCCATTGTTAAGAATGTCCTTGGGTGAGAGATATTGTTAAATAGCAAATAGCATGCTGACGGTTGGTGCGTCAGAAACTGTCCATTGATTAGAGGTACCCATTGTCGGCAGATGTCCGTTAAGGGAGAATATACTGTATTACAATTTTTCCTTAGACTACAATAAATTATTTTTCATAAATTATTCGCCGTTTTCCTATTCTATACTGTCCTCCATTTATTATACGCAGAATATGTATTAAATTTTCTAAAAATCGACGCCCAAAAATAAAGAACAAACATTAATTCACGACGGCCAGGTTTGTCCTCCGATCCCACCCCCGAAAACCGCCGTTATGAATTATTTATTGTTGTGCTTAAATCAAACTGTCGCGGATGACTTATGTGTTACGGAGAATACACAAACAGAAAACACTAACACACACAAATGCACACACATATACACACAATTTAAAGCAAACTCCATTTTAAAGTTGACGGTTAGCCTTTTTGTGATTTTTCACTCGGCGCTGTTGTCCGCCTTTTTTTGCCGATGAGAGATGGAAAAGTCGGATCAAAATGTCATAGATATTTCGATGTTAGTTTTCAGTTTAAAGTCGTGGTCTAAAAAAGTTTCCTTTCCCGGATGATTCTTACATATTTCTTGGGAAAAATAATTGTTCTATTTTTCCGACGTAGATGCTAGATAAGAAAAGGTCTTTGAAAGAGGAGATCGATGCGTAGAACTTGAATATATATTAGAGTTCAGAAGGAACCAGGATTTTATTTGTAAAAAGTCGGTACGCTTTTACAATAGCAAAATCGTTTCTGGGACCTTCGAAAATGTCAGCACGCGAGCATTTGTTAATATACAATAACATTGGAAGAATACCATTTTTTTTTGAATATACTTCTTAATAAAAAAATTTTAGTGAAGACTTCACAGTACCAAACACAATGTTCCTGATCTATCAAAATAAAAACTCATTACTTTTTATAGCAAAAACTTTAGGCAAGGGTAATCCATTTACATAAAAGTATGCGTTTCGATTTGGTTTTTGAAATTTTCAAATTAAGTAAATTTTGACATTAGAATAGTTTTTAGCACTTTATAAGAATTCTTTAGTCGAATTTCCGACTTAAATTAGTAATATACGAGGGCGGGTTGATAAGTACGATCTCAAGACCCCAACGCTATTGTATGAGTAATGGAGATAGAAAGAAGTTCTAACCTACAAATGTCAATTTCGAGTATCTCGTCTCAGCATGCATTCATTTTCCTGTGTACTGTCATTGAGTAGTAGTCATTTATCATGAGTTCCATTTCAGAAACGCATAAAAGACAACACGTTCTATAGGAATCCGGTATTAAAAATATATGGCACACATTAAGTTTAATCGACCTGAGAGATTCAGTTTAGAGCAAAACACGTGCTAGAAAATAATCATAATGCAACCGCAGATTGTCTACATTTAATCAAAAACATAAATAATCCTCGTGAATTAGATATGGACACCACCGACAAAAAATGTCGCCATGTGTTAAGTGGGGAATGTACTTTAAGTAAAGTGGTTTTTAAAATTAGAATACATTTTAACGTATCTAAAGTGCGTGGTTGACTTTTGATTAATTACCTGCTAATAATGACCACTTAGATGTCGAAATACGTATGCAGAACACGAACATGACTGTGGAAAGGAGCTTTACTTACCTTTTTTGATTAAGCCTTTAGAGAATTTGTTTTACGATGTTTAATCCTTTTCTAAAATCGCCAATGGTAAGAATTGAACATCACAAAACAAACTGCATTTAATACTGATTATAAAAAGTAGTCTAATTGATAACTTACTTAGTAACCAACATAAAAACCCTACAAATGATATACTCAACTACCCAAAAACCAAACAAATATAATTTGTTGAGTTATACAGGTCTACATTTTAAAACAAATAAATTTGTTACTAGAAACATGATGTAGATATTGCTTTTGTAACTAATAATACCCTAGCAAAATTAATTAAAAACAACTAATACAGAATAAATAAATCCAGCAAATCTGGAGTCTGTATGCTCGCTTGTGGTGTTTGCTCTAAGGTATATATCGGACAAACTGGAAGTTCTATGAAAACAAGTATATCAGAACACTTAAGAAATTTTAATTAATGGATGTTTTTTAAGCTGCATGAGAAATACCGATATCGATAACTATGGTTTGACAGCTGATGATGTCAAACTGTGTTGACATTTCTGTTCAGTAAGGTTTCGCAAGTCATCATGAATCGTTTAACGTCAGAACAACGCTTCCAAATTGAGGAAATTTACTTTGAAAAAAAAACAAATCTATTCGCGAAGTTCATAGAGCACTTCGTCCATTTTACGGTCAACATAATTGACCTAGTGGATAAGCAATTCGTGCAATTATTTATCGTTTTCGCACTAATTTCACTCTTCTCGATTTAAAACCATCAACAAGACAAAGAAATGTGCGTACCGAAGAGAATATTTCTGCTGTAGCGCGAAGTATTGAAGAAGACGCCGAAATGTCGATTTGTCGTCGTTCTCAACTTGTTGGCCTTTGTTTTCCGACTACGTGGAAAATTTTACGTAAGGATCTTGACTTACGTGCCTATAAAATACAGCTCGTGCAGAATTGAAGCCAAACGACCATCGTTTGCATCTCATTTTTACTGATTGGGCTCATTTGAAACTGGCCAAAGATGAGCATTTTTATCAAAGAATTGTGTTTAGTGATTAAGCTCATTTCTGGTTAAACGGCTACGTCAATAAGCAAAATTGCCGCATTTGGAGCGAAGATAATCCTCAAGCCGTTAATGAATCAACATTACATCCATTAAGATTTACTGTTTGGTGCGGTTTATACGCTGGCGGTATCATCGGTTCTTATTTCTTTCGAAATGAAGGAGCTGTCGTTGCAGTGAATGGCGAGCGCTATCGAGCCATGTTGATTGAATTTTTGTTCCAAAAAATTAATCAACTAAACATCGACGACACTTGGTTCCAACCGGACGGCGCAACTTGCCGTACAGCGCGCTTAACAATCGATTTATTGCAAAATCAATTTGGTGACAACTTTATTTTCAGAAGTGGTCCTGTGCACTGGCCCCCTTCGTTCGTGCGATTTAACGCCTTTGGATTACTTTTTATGGGACTATGTTAAGTCACTGGTTTATGCCGATAAACCAGCAACTCTTGAAGCATTGAAAGCCAATATTCAAGCCACCATTGACGCCATGCGGCCAGATTTATTGTAAAATGTAGTCAAAAATTGGACTCGTATCCGCGGCGGACATATGCCAGAAATCATATTTAAAAAATAAATGCCATAAAATTATCTACCAGATTATAATTAAGAAAATTTCATTCCAACAATATTTCTGTCTTGTATTATCATTTTAAATTCTCAAGCTCTTAAAAATACACCCTATATATCAAACTTAATTCCAACTATTTACACTACATTTAAATACATGTAATCATTCATTCAATTCAAATTTCACCATATGACATTCAGAATATAAAGGCAGAAAATTGTCATTACTTGATACTATAAAAATTGATATAGAAAATGTAAAAATTTATTAAATAGTCAAGTAGATTTAAACAATTCTCCACTTTTAAACTTGATCCCGATTATTTGTATATCACCGCCACCCTTAATTTTGTTTAAATGACCAGATTATGTTTTGTTGTTTTTAGACACCTCTTAGTCTGAAGCCACAGTGGTGGTGATACAATTGTTATGTGTTTGTATTTAATTTAATTATGGATTTTCATCCACCAATGGCCACATCAATTAATCAATTACTTTTAATGCAACACCAATTTCTATTACAAAATTAATCCATCTATGATCAGACGCCAAGAAAGATTAATATAATTGACAGAAAATTACCATATACATTCCAGATTTCAAGAAGACCACTACCGGAAATTGCATATTTAAGAATTGCAATAACATTGCGTTTTCACTGTAGTCGGCTATTAACTGCACTCGTCAATCAAACGGCATGCAAACTGTCGATAAAACATCAACTTTCAGGCGTTATTAAACATCGCTACTCGTCGTAATGCGAAATAAGGTCGACATTAGATATCAAACGTTTTAGTATTGACTTTTGTAAATCAAGGTTAAATATCAGCTTGTATTTAATAATCATTTTTCGTAAAAAGCTATATAACGAATAGCTTTTTCGGAAAGTTATTAGGTAAAATGAAATTGTTGTTTACACGTACATACAGTGGACAAATCGAAGCTGAAGCACGAAATACGTAAAAGAATAATTAAAGGTGGAAAAGGTACTGTAATAAGATAAATACTTAATTGAGGACGAAGAAGGATCGCGGAAAATTAAAGGTGTACGAACATAGAAGGGACGAATATATCAATGTAAAGATAAGAATAGAACCAAAATTTACCAACAAAGAATTTATCAGTGTAGAAGACAATGTTACAGGAAAGAATATAGTCTCCCTTCCTTTGAAGATAGCAAAAGATCTCGATAGATATTTCAGTTAGTTCAAAAAAGAAAATCTCCAGGTTCGAAAGATATCCTTGGGGAACTAATGAAATACAAAAATACTTCAAATATGGCTGAACGATAAACAGATAAATAGATTACTTGAGGTGGCCATAGAACCTATGCTACTGCGACCTTTCAAGTTCTATTATAATCCTGAAGTCTCTCTAAGATCTCTTAACTTCTCTTCATGTGCCCCGCTTTTTTTCGGTCTTTCTTCGCTTGGATGCTTCCATTCAGGGCTTTAGCGTTTGTTGTCTGGATCATAATGAAAACATCACGTCTCAGCGTAAGTTACAATAGAATACCTGAAGTTTTCATCCTTTTTTGGGTCTTTAATCAAGTCTGTACAATATTAAATTTAGTTAGCTTGTGTGGTACAAACCTTGCACAACTCTTTCTCAGTCCCAAATACTGTGTAAAAATGCGATGAATTGAATCTTTGGAAATATTTAACGCCATTCCCATGTATCGCAATGTCGATGTCGGCTCATTTCTGATAAATTCACGCACAAGTTCTATATTATTTTCTGTAACCACAGATTTTTTTGCACAAGGATGTTCGTCGTCATTTCTGTCCGTACGACCGTCTTTAAATCGTTTATACCACTCATATACACTCGTACGTGATAAGCACGTAACATCATATACTTGTTTCATCAAATTAAACGTTTCAATAAACGATTTACCGAGTTTCAAACAGAACTTGATATGTGCTCTTTGTACAAAATTCATTTTTCGATCAATGCCAAATACACACTCTTACTTTATGCGCAATTTATCTGCTTCCAATGATGCAAATGTCATCATATTTTGACATAACATTGGTCTGCCTTACCGACGCATATTTTTTTTAATAGGCGCCACTAAGAATTACTGTTTTAAGAAACCCGTTTTCACTGCAACAAACTGTATATAAATCCTAAATGTCTTAGTCGCTCTTTTCCTAAAATATTCAAAATCAAAATTATTAGTTTCTGCTATGTCATCGTTAATTAAAATCACAAAAATTAATTAAAAATTCCTCCGCTGGAGGACTCGAACCTGTATCTGTCGTTTGCTAGACGACTGCTTTACCAACTACGCCCAAAATGTTGCAAGAATATAGTTTTAGTTAAGCAGGCACAACTTGACAAATGCAAGTCAGTATATAGATATTTTGTTACGTTAGCGATATCATCACCAAAATTTAAACAATTTATAATTTCCATGAATAATACCAGTAATGACAATGACTATCATTCGCACCATTTTAACATTTTTCTTTTTAAAGTGCTTCCCTCATGTCAACGGCACTCATGGCCTTCATATTGTTCGTCTTCTTTCCCCTACATATTCCTCACTTGTAGATCGTGAATTATGTGAAACGTGAACATTCACCCGACCTCCATATGTATAAATGGTCCATTTCGAAGGCTTAATAGCGATGCGCCTTTGCGTGCTTCGCATACCGCATCACCGTAGGTCATGATTTTATAAAATTACAACACACCCCAAAGACAATATAAAAATTCTATTAAGCATTTCTACATCGTCCCATTTCATATTTTTTACTCCCCTATTTCCGCTTTTTTTTCTTTCCTTTTGTAATTCGTTTCGGTCTCGTTTTCGTCTTATTAGGTTTCGTGGTCCGTAATCGAGTTGCTGTACAGTATAGACGAGGAGAATTACGGTGGTTGAGTTTCTTTTAATTAAAGCATTTTTTGTAACGAGGCCTAGTTCGAGCTCAAGTACTGACGACACCAATCCCCTGAATTTACGTGTTTTGTCTGGATTTTGTACGTACACAATAAGTACACTAGTAAAGGTTTTATAAAAATGAAATATGAAGTATTTTACGAGAAATATAGCACTAATAAGATGTGTTAATTAATAGAGCCGCAGACATTTTGTTCTTGACTTCGTAATTATATTTAATCCTTATAATTGTTTACCTTTCCGATTGATGAATTAATACACTAAAAACTCTGAAATTATTTAAGTTTTAAACTCAGATTTAATCCTATATACAAGATTATATGCATAAACTTTGATTAAAATACAAACAGCAGCGTCATTTTTCCAGTATACAACACAAGTTTTTTTAGAGAATAAAGACCTAACACTTCAGTTCTGCCCACCGAGGTCTCTTGTGAAATCAGGAAACCTCAGTGGGCAGGACCCTGCATATTTTCCTGTGCGAATTCGTGAAATATACATTTTACGTACCACCTATTCCCACGAATTTGAATGACTTAAGAAATATCCAAATTCCAAAGTTTTCAACATATCTGATCAGTATTGTGTGCCCCAGGAATTAAGTCACATAGCCAATGCCTTTATAAACAACAATTTGTCCAGACATGATGTTCAACAGACCATAGACAGACATCTTAATCCTAGAGCTGCACAACCCAATACACAGCGTACATCACTGAGCGCATCAGTGGAATACCTCTTAAAGACAACATGAAAATCATCTTTCAATCTCATTACAAATTTTCGGACCCATTTTCAGTAAAAGTCTGTGTTTCTCTAGAATCACCTGGTGTGTACAGAATTTATTGCTTGTGCGGCAGTGTATATATTGGCGAAACAAAGCGCTCTGTCGGCTCTTGTATTTCAGAGCATAAGCGTTGTACTAGCCTGCTGCGTGTAGCTTAGCTGATTTTGCACTTGCTGAGCATAGGCTTGAAACCGGGTACCATATCCAGTTTAATTCTACTTACATTCTGTCCCGCACTAGTCATTACTGTGGCCGAAAAATCCGCCAATCTATAGAGATCTCTAAACAACATAATAATCTAAATCTTGGTTACCCCATACACAACTCCTGGCAATTGTATATCTCCAAATGACTCAACCGTAACCGCTCTGTTGACCCATGGTCAATAATCCCTATATAAGCCCATCCACCACAAACGTACATCAATTTCAGTGCAACAACAAAAGTAGTTGCACCAGTTAAGCCTTGAAGATGTCCAATACAGTCTCCATTGACCCATGATCAATATCACTATATAAACCCATCCACCACAGACACATCAGTTTCGGTGCAACAACGAAAGTAGTTGCAGCTGTTAAGCCTGAAAGATGTTCAATACAAGCGGTGAAGAAACATCCGTAGCAAAATTATCGAAAACACGGTTCCAAGATGAAAAAAGTATTACGCACGCTTGGTCTTCCATTCATTTTTTATATCGATTGTAACCCAAGGAGGGCTTGTATGAAGTTACATACGATGAAAACGTAAGCACATATAATTTTATAAAATATTGATATTTTCCTTTTTTTAAACTGGAACTATGTGGGTTGTCTTTTAAGTTTTACATATAAAACTGGAATAAAACAGTAGATAGCTTTTAAAGAATTCGTTGTTTTTCGAAGTATTCTTCACGAAGATTAATGCGCTTTTGCGTGTACTCGAACCAACTCTGGAAGCAGTTCCACTCGCGTGTTGGTATAGTCAAAATTGCGTTTTTGAAGGCAACAGCTCCTTCTGACGATTGGAACCTTTGATCACGCAGTCCGTTCTTGATTTCGGAAAGGTAAGAAAATTGGGATTTGTGTCTGGCCTCTGTGAAGGATGGTCCAACAATTCAACGTTTTGTCGCGTTAAAAATTCAATTGTCCTGCGTACTGTGTGCGAACCTGCATTGTCTTGTGGAGAATGATTTGTCGTTCGGGATTGATTTTTCGAAGCTCAGCGATGACTTACGGAAACAAACGGTTGTATAACAATCGGCAATAACACTGATCTTGTAGAGGGATCGTTGTTACATGACCTGCTTTCGAGACAAATGTCGTGACCATCTTTTTGCAGACACTTCGAGAACAGATAAATTTTGTCGGTCTTTCTTCACCTTGAAACACCCAAACAGACGACTAGCGTTCATTTTCTGGCTCGTATGAGTAAAACCAAGATTTATCACCACTGACAATATTGTACACGTTTTTAGAGTTTCCGGCGTTAAAGCAATCTAGAGTTTTTTGACACCAAGTCACTCTAGTTGTTTTTTTCTCTTCAGTCAACAGATGTGGCATTCAACTAATTTCTTTACACACAATTCTTTATGTAAAATTTTTTGAATTGAAGTCTTTGAAATCCCCAATAATGCTTCAATCTGGCGGTATATCACATGTCGTTCTTCGTTGATGCTCTTGGGCACAGTTTCGACGTTTTCCTGAGTGACTGTCGTTTTTGGAGATCCTGCTCTTGGATCGCCGCTAAGATTAATCCGTCCACGTTTGAATTCTTCATACGAACGAGAAATTGTTGACTGATGACTTCATTGCTGGAAACAGAAACCAACTCGGCGAGACATTCATGTTGAGATAATTTCCTCCGAAAATTAAAAAAAATTATTCCGGGAAAATGTTCTCGCTTTAATTCCATTTTGCAACTACAAATCAAATTTGATACTTCGTTGTGGCTACAACACTACAACACGTATTTCGCTGAAACCGTGGATTTAGGTTGACTAAAGATGGAGGTTAATTTTTAGCACTGTCATTTGATTAGATGCGTCCTCTATATCCCACTATGCAAAACTTAAAGGACATCCCACGTACTCTGGATCTTTTCCATTTACGCGAAAATATATTCTAACCCAATTAAATAAGTTGTATTGGAATTTAAGGGAAATAAAAAGTGAAACAATTAGGAAGCCACATACATATATCTGATCTATCTTTCTTCACTGGCTGTCTATATCACATTGATTGTTTTCCCTGCAGGCCATGTAATTCATCACATCGGTTGATATTTTATATTCAGAAATCGAATCCGAACGAGAAATGTTCTGACTAACCCATAAATTAAATGCAGTAAATACGCATCATTCGTATGACAAATTTCAGCTTTTCACATCAATCGCCCATATTTATGTACGTTATTATATTGTTTGACGTTGTTCAATCTCTGTTACTAGCTTTGATTATTGTGTATTTAGGTATGCGATTTTCACGTTCAAGCGCTTATTATGTCATCATTTAATTCTAGCTCGTTGGACGAGCACTGATCATCCACCGTGGGAAATTATATTACTTGCAATATTATTCTATTCAGTGAACAATGATCGCTGATCGATCAACGAACTGGAATCACCCGCTGAAACAATATAATTGCATTACGTGTGGGTAGCCGGTCGAATCATACGAGTCAGACAATCGATAAGCGTCCTGATTTTCAGATAAAAAACAAAAAGGGCCTTTAAAAATTCCGTCGAATCATTTCTATACAGATGTATATACCATTCATTCATTTTTAAACAATGGATGGAAGTATATATTTTGAACGAATATAGCATAAATAATGCCAAATTGGAAAATGTAGTTAATAAATTTTAATCCAGAATTTCCGTCTTACACAGCAAAACTCGTTGTACTAACATTCTTCAAATCAAATGCTCTGTCTTCCCGACAGAATTTAAATGCCAATTAGAGGATTACACAAAAAAAAACACAATATTAATTCTATATAAATGCTTAATAATGTAAAACTAAAATGAAATTAAAAGATTGAAGCAGAGTAAGTAGCTGGTGCCAAAAGCTATTCTCCTTAATTAAGGATATGTTTAGGCAAAATCTAGCAATGCATGATCGAAGTTGTATAGCAGGTATTCGTGATCAACTTTACGAGGATAGTTTGACCAGTAGTGAGAATGACACATAGGTGGGGCTCTAAGTGGTAAACCAAATGCACTGTAATTTAGGTTGCCTATTTATATGTTTACTTTCCGATATCTAGATAAATCGGTTAATTAGTTTATTTTCGACAGTTGATCGAAAAAGAAGCAACACGTCGTTTTGTTGAAATGGAAAAAGCAGAGTGTCGTGCGGTGATTAAATACTTCGCGATTAAGGGTACGAAAGCTAGCGAAATAAAAGATGAGTTACGGGAAACATTAGGTCAATCTGTTCCATCATCCGCCACAATAAGTAGATGGGTAAATGAATTTAAACGTGGTAGAATAAGCTGTGTTGATGAAGCGCGCTCTGGAGCACTAAAAATCGTGACTTCTAAGGAAATGATTATAAAAATTTATAATATTATTACGCAAAATCGACGACTCAAAGTGAGAGAGATAGCAGACATGGTAAACATTTCAAGGGAACGCGTACATCACATTTTAACGAAAGAATTGGGCCTTTCCAAGCTTTCGGCAAGATGGGTGTTTGGACCTTGATAAGCGGAATCCGGTTGATTTTTGTAGGCGATTTGTCACTTGCGATGAAACTTGGATACACAACAGTACATTCGAAACTAAACAACAGTCAAAACAATTGTTAGAACGTGGTACTACACCTTCAAAGAAAGCGAAAACAACTTTATCGGCAAACAAGGTGGTACAAAAATTAAATGTTGAGATTCGTGCTAAACGGCCAGGAATTGCAAAGAAAAAGATTCTGTTTCACCAAGACAACGCTCCCTCGCATACCACCACAGTTGCGATATCCAAAATCCACAAGTTGCCTTTCCAATTAGTACCGCATGCGCCTTATTCGCCGGATCTAGCCCTTTCCGACTTCCACCTTTTATCAAAATTGAAAACGGCACTAGGTGGAAAGAAATTTTCGTCTAACAACGAGCTTATCATCTTCGTAAATGAGTATTTTGCAAGCCTTCCGGAATCGCATTTTAGAGATGGCATAAGGGCATTGGAGCACCGTTGGAATAAATGTATTGCTCTTTTAGGAGAATATATTGAAAAATAAAAATTATTTTGTAGGTATTTAAAAAATTCGTTTTTCTTTTCCATTCTCACTACTTGTCAAACTACCCTCGTATACCATACGAACTTAACGAACCTTCTCTGAACAAGGAATTTTATGTTCAAGAGCACAGATCTCTATTTTATGCCAAAAACATATTACACTGCCATTGTCAAAAGTTTATATTTCCATCAGAATTAAATGCGTTCATTTTATTACTTTTGAAGGAGTATTTTCCGATATGTAAACGCCAAAGAAACCTCTAAGTGAAGTGTCGTAGATCAGTAACTATGTTACTAATAATATTAAAACTGCTCCAGAAGCTTATATTAGAAAATAACTAAGATTCAACCCTAGATCAAGCAAACAGGATAACTGAGCTTTAGAGGAACCATATTAGGAAAACTTACGTGGTCCAAATCTTCAACGAAATGACCTCTGACATGATATTGAAACTACAGAATACATTCTTTGGACAATATGTCTATATACTTCAATCCTTTTAATCTGGAAAATTATTTAGAGTTAAGCGAGAGGAATTATTCTCCGAAATGAACAAAATTAAAAAGGATACACCACAGGGCAGTGTTTTAGAACCAATTATTTATCTACTGTATAGCTACGATATACCTCAGCTATAAAGTGTAAAAAAAGTAACACTTGCAGACAACACTGTAATTTTAACAGTGATGAAGTCAAGAGGAAAGAAAAAAAAATAATTGAAAATAAATCAAACATTGACTTTACTGGTTCGTAGACTTCCGCGGTCGTGGTCCATGCTATCTGCTTCTGGGCTTCCAGTCTGGAACCGCGTCACTTGTATATCTGCCGACGTTTCGTACCCATTCAGTGCAGTAGCAGTAGTAGCATCAAAAATAGTCAAATGTTCCCGGCATGCCGTGCAACAAACAATATAAATAATGACTGAAGCCGATAATGTAAGTAATAGATCGACGAGTGAATGTACAAAAAAGCTTACTAAAGCTAATGCACAGTTTTTTAAAGTTAGTTGATTAAGAAATCGTAAGAAAGTTAGCGCAGAACTAGCTCAAGATCTTGCGCGAACGTACATACTTCGGCACATGCTTCAATAGTAAGGCGATACTTGCTCAGATCAGCCTTGAGGGGATGCGTGGCCGTTAGAAAATCCTTACTGCGACGAGGTAATAGAGAAAAACGATCAAAATATGCCAGAAACCACGAAACTTGGGGATATAATGAGTGGCGACAAGTACTATGGACTGACGAATCTAAATATCAATTACTTGGAACGAACAGACGTCAGTATCTTAGACGATGCCCTGGTGAATCGTTGTTGGAACCGTGTTTACACGTAAAGCATTGAGGAGAAAATATTCAAGTTTGGGGTTGTATTTCGGCAGCAAGTATGGGTGAAATTGAAAAAATGGAGGATAAATTAACTGGTGAGAAATACAGGACACTATTAGAAGAACATGCCATACCATCAGAACAGCGACTTATTTGCAATAATTTCATTCTACAGCAAGGTAATGATCCCAAGCATACCTCAAAACTTGTTGAAAGTTATTTAACACAGCAGGAAGCAAATGGGGTATTGCACACATGAAATGGCCACCTCAAAGCACTGACTTAAATATTATTGAACATGTGTGGGATTATCTTGACAGAAAAAAGTGTAAAAGGGGGCCAAAGAACAAAAACAAACTGTGGAACATACTACAGGAAGAGTGGTACAATATTCCTGGAAATTTCATTAATTCATTAATGGAGAGCCTACCAAGAAGAATGCAGGATACCATAAAAAATAAAGTTGGTCATACAAAATATTGAAAATTTAAGTTGTTTATGTTTAAATATCGATATGTGTTAGTTTTTATACATTAAAAAAAATTTCAACTTGTGTAAGATTATTATTTTTCCTTTTTTAATAGTTTCTTGTAAAATTCAAGAAGGCGCTTCTTTCTTTTGCACAGTACTGTATATCATTTGACTAATTCGTGCATTTTTTCGCATTGAATTTTTAAAGTCTTGGTTCCTTGCTTTTTTCTTTGCCTGGTAATCATTGTGTAAACCAACGGTTTAATTTCAGTATTTATCCTAAAACGACTGAGACTAAATCTTTGGTACGTTCCATTCAATCACAACAGTTTTTAATGTTTTTTTACAAACATATAAAAAACCAATAGACTCTTCTTAGATACGTACTCGAAAGCTTTTTTTAAATTTTAATTGCAGATTAGTTAGTTATGAGTACAAAACTTACATTACGAGAGTAGTTTAACAAGTAGTGAGAATGGAAAAGAAAAACGAATTTTTTAAATAAAAAATAATTTTTATTTTCCAATGTATTCTCCTAAAAGAACAATAAATTTATTCCAACGGTGCTCCAATGCCCTTATGCCATCTCTAAAATGTGATTCCGGAAGGTTTGCAAAATACTCATTTACGAAGATGATAAGCTCGTCGTTAGACGAAAATTTTTTTCCACCTAGTGCCGTTTTCAATTTTGGAAAAAAGGTGGAAGTCGGTAGGGGTTAGATCCGGCGAATAAGGCGCATGCGGTACTAATTGGAAATGCAACTCGTAGATTTTGGACATCGCAACTGTGCTGGTATGCGAGGGAGCGTTGTCTTGGTGAAACAGAATCTTTTTCTTTGCCATTCCTGGCCGTTTAGCACGAATTTCAACATTTAATTTTTGTAGAAGTTCTGCATAATATTGTCCGTTTAATGTGGCACCTTTCTGAAGGTAATCAATGCGCAAAATGCCCTTTGAATCCTAAACAATTGATGCCATCACCTTGTTTGCCGATAAAGGGGTTTTCGCTTTCTTTGGAGGTGCAGAACCACGCTCTAACCATTGTTTCGATTGTTGTTTAGTTTCGGGTGTACTGTAGTGTATCCAAGTTTCATCACAAGTAACAAATCGCCTACAAAATTCAACCGAATTTCGCTTATAAAGGTCCAAACACTCATTGGAAATGCTCAAACGAGTGAACTTTTGATCAGTCGTAAGCAATCGCGGCACCCATCTTGCCGAAAGCTTGGAAAGGCCCAATTCCTTCGTTAAAATGTGGTGTACGCGTTCTGTTGAAATGTTTACCATATCTGCTATCTCTCTCACTTTGAGTCGTCGATTTTGCGTAATAATATTATGGATTTTTATAATCATTTCCTTAGAAGTCACGATTTTGGGTGCTCCAGAGCGCGCTTCATCAACACAGCTTGTTCTACCACGTTTAAATTCATTTACCCATCTACTTATTGTAGCGGATGATGGTGCAGATTCACCTAATGTTTCCCGTAACTCATCTTTTATTTCGGTAGCTTTCGTACCCTTATTTGCGAAGTATTTAATCACCGCACGATACTCTGCTTTTTCCATTTCAACAAAACGAGGTGTTGCTTCTTTTTCAATCAGCTGTCAAAAATAAACTAATCAACCGATTTATCTAAATATCGGAATGTAAACATATAAATAGGCAACCTAAATTACAGTACATTTGTTTTACCAATTAGAGCGCCATCTATGTGTCATTCTCACTACTTGTCAAACTATCCTCGTATTGACTACTTTCCATGCTGTTTGCTTCGAAAGTGCCTTATAAAGTAAATAAACAAATTTAAAAGATGGCTAATAAAAACTGCATACGAATAAATATTTTAAGCAAGGATATAAAAAATGATTAAAATTTCCATATTCTTATCCCCAAATCTATAAAAGAAAAACTCAATATTCTCCCATTAAATAAACCTTTAAGCAAAACAAACTGGATTTTTTCGAACCAAACTTCCGATAACAACAATAGCAGAACGAAGTAGAATTCCATTAATAAAACGAAAATGGAATAATTTTCAACAAACAATAGAAAGAAAATCCCAATTCAAATTTTAATAAATATAAGCAGAAATTGAGAATGAAACCTCCGGCCTTAATTAGATCCTTTTATACACCGAAATCTCGTTTCAAAAAAAAACCTGCCAAACCACCATTTAGAATGCAAATTATTGAAATCTAATTCGAAAATTTAATGAATATAAATTATAAACGTCCGTCAATAGATGTTCGTGTTCCTGCCATGTGCGTAAGCATACATATTTCTCCCCGAATGTCAGTCTGCAAAATTAGGTATTGATTTGAATTCGGATAACAATAAAATATGATTTTTTTTCTGGGGCAACATGTCCTTCGGTAGACCCGACTTCCCATAAATTTTCCGCTAATACGTATTTTTTTTCTGAGCGGTCCTAGCCAAAAATCATGAATGTTGTTGTTGGACATCATTTTTCGATTTGAAATTTACGACCGGAATATTTTCTGAAATTTAATCTTGTGTCAAAAAAACGGTTATGTATGCACGACCTCTCATGTGTAAATAATTTCTGGAAAGTAATGTTTCAATATTATGAACACGAAAATAATATGGTAGGGTGTTTTTTTAGTCTATTTGATGGTCTTTTAATTATATACTTTACATGGAAAAATATAGAGAATACGAAAGATATATCCAGTCTGATGAATTACTGAATATTTAATGGTAATGTTTCTAGTTGGATATAGGAAAATCCACAACGAAATATAATTCAAATAATGTACGAGGGCGAATCGGTAATTAGCGAATTGACGTAAGAAAGCAGCACCAATAAACAAAGTCTTTTTCCTTTTTCCAAACTTGAAAATTTAGCTCGGTGACAAGGGGTTTGATAGCCGAATAAGGACGTAGCCACATATTTCGTATAGTTGAATAAAGATTATTTTTCCGAAAGAATGAAAAAACTTGGCTATCAGTGGATTAAATGTCATAAACGGAGACGACTGATGTCTCCATCCGCGGCAGTGCTGAATCAAAGTCTCCTTTCACAGCAGTTCTTAAACATCTATTGGTAGGGCAATATTAATTTCTACTACATGGCAGTGTCGCCAAATGCGTGCAACATTTATTGCTATACAGCAGTTGTTAAGCTTCTTTTGGTAGTGTAATATTCATTTTTCCTTTCTGGCAATGTCTCCAAATGTGTTTGACATTTATTATTAAACATGCAAATGATGAGTACTGAATCAGAGTCCCCACTCATAACAGTTGTTAAACATCTATTAGTGGTATAGTATTCATTTCTCCTTAACATCAGTGTCGCCAAAATATGCAACATTTGTTGTTATACGAAGGTAACCGTTTATATTTCGGGGACAGCAAACAAAAAAAAAATTTTTATGATCGAAAATAATTTTATTGCTTTTCAAAATATTCACCTTGAAAATCCACTTTTGCATTCGTTTAAACCAATCCGAAAAGCCCTGCTGCCACTGTGAAGGCGGCATCTCCAAAAGATGAGTTTTGAATGCCTCAACCGCCCCTTCCGGCGTAGAAAACCGTTGACCACGAAGTTTATTCTTCACGTATGGGAACAAAAAAAAATCACAGGGTGCTAGATTAGGGCTGTACGGCGGATGGCACATTAATTCAATGTTGTGCCCGGTCAAATATTTAATTATTTGAACCGACCTGTGACAGCATGCATTGTCATGATGGAGAATGATCTGTCATTTTCGGTTTGTTTTCCCTATTTCTTCAAAAACATTTGCCAAACAAATAGTTTTGTACCATTCGAAATTGACCGTTCTACAACTCTCTAAAGGCACGGTTGCAATGTGACCGGTTTTTCCGAAAAAACAGGTGACCATTTGTTTTGATGTGCTTCGAGCGCGAACTTTTGTTGGTTTTGGTTCATCTTGGAATACCCACACAGTCGACTGCTATTAACTATCGGGCTTATACGTATAGATCCAAGATTCATCACCTGTGACGACTTTATAAATGTTCTTTGAGGCACCGCCATTTTTGTGCAGTTCTTGGCACCAGTCAGCGCGAGTCCTTTTTTGAGCGGTTATCAAATTATGTGGAACCCAACGTGAACATAGCTTCTTAACGGCTAAATGTTCATAAAGGATCTTATGCACGCCCGTGTTACTCATACCTAGAGATGCCTCGATCTCACGGTATGTCACATGACGATTTTGCATTATCAGTTCAGACACTGCATTAATGTTTTATGACACAGCGACATGTTTGAATTCACTATACTAACAATATACTGTAGTTTTTGATGGTGCTTCATCACCATATAAAGAATACAGTTCGTCGATGCATTCTTGTTGAGATAATCCACGTTGAAAGTTATGAAAAATAATTGCACGAAAGTGTTCGCGGGTTAATTCCATTTTTTCGTTGACATAAAATTTTCAAGTTACTGTCAACAATAGAAATAGCGACCGGATAGTGAAACTGTCAAGGTAAAATATTGTCAAAAATAATAAACTTCACGATGCAATCATCAGATCACTGTTAGTGTTGCCAGTTCCCGAAATATGAACGGCTACCCTCGTATATGCAAATTCCAGCGATTTAAGTTTATGAAATAAGCGTTATTATATTTCATACATATTCACTTACTAAACATCGAATTTCATAAAAATATAAACGAAGTGGCAGACCACTTCAGAAAATACGAGAACGGATATTTCGGGCAGTTTGCAAAGTGAAACGACGATATTGTAGCGAGTTGAAAACGAATACAGAAACACTAAAATTCAAATGTAAACAGGGCTGTATGCGGCACGAAATGAAATTGTTGTTGGCTCTTTAATTCTTGTACGCGTCTCACTCTCTTGTTCCTTTACAAATCAAGTTTAGAGTTCGGCCTCCTTTATATTCGGGTCGCATCCATAGTCCAAGGGATTACATTCGATATAATAGTATACAAAGTTTTTGTTCTAAGATTCGGTCGGAATGGAACACGGAATCCCTTTAAGTTTTCCCTAATAGAATGCAAACGAGAGCTTTTGGTTTAATATGGATATTTTCCGTTCATCGCATAAAAGGAAACTACATGTAATAGAAATTTCTTTCTAGTTGTGTTTACTATTGTGTGGGGTTATTTGCTGATAGATTCAATTAAATGTTATGGTTTTTCTGATGTTGTACTTCCCCTAAAGGATAAAAATATTGTCTATTTGCTTAAGTTTTCATTATTTAACAAACATCTACTTTTTACGTATTTCGTAACAAAAAAACCTAATGGAATGATGTAAATATTCCTAACTTATATATGGTCTAAGTGTTTTGAATTTAAGAAATTTCAAATATATAAGGATGATCATTTGAAGACACTTTTTCAAAAATAAAAAAAATAAAAACTTCTATTTTATCGGGTATTTATTATTATCATACCAAAGACATTTAATTTTTAAAAATTATTTCCTTGAAATGCTGCCCGTAACTGCGCCTATCATGACCCATTGTGAAGTTCCAATTTTCGATGACGCGTTCGAGCATTTCAAGTGGTGTATGGCGAATAACGCGTGTAATGTTGGCTTCCCATTGCTCAATCGTAGCTGGCTTATCCATGTAGACTTTGAGCTTTAGCCCCAAAAGAGAATGTGTACAGGTGTAATATCACATGGCCTAGGCGGTCATTGCGCAGGTCGATTACGTGAAATTAAATGTTCACCAAATTGATCTTGCAATAAAGCCATGCTTTCGCGAGCTATGTGGCAAGTAGCGTTGCCTTAATAGAACCAAATCTCGTGGAGATCACAGGTTTCAATTTTAGGCGGCAAATAATCCGTTATCATAGCGTGTTAACGGGCGCCATTCACAGCTATGTTACGGTCGTCTTTATTTTTGAAGCAGTATTGACCATTGATTCCACTTGCCCATAAACCACACCCAACTGTGGTTTCGTCTGGATGTAATAGCAGCTCTTGAACCTCTTCAGGTTGCTCTTCACTCCAAATACGGCAATTGTACTTATTGACGTAGCCATTAAGCCAGTAATGGGCCTCATCGCAAAACAAAATTTTAGTTGAAAACAGTGGATCTTCTTCAAGCTTTACAAGAGCCCAAAGGCCGAAACGGTGACGATTCGAAAGACCTGCCACTTTCAATTCTTGGACGAGTTGAATTTTGTATGTTTTTAAACCAAGATCCTTACGTAAAATACACGAAGTTGTAGCATGCAACAAGCCAAGCTATTGAGATCTATATCGAATCGTTTCTTCGCTGTCATCACATGCACTCTCAGCTACCATATTGCTATATTTTCTTCACTACATGCTGGATGTGATCTATATGGTCTCGTATTATCCAATCATGAAAATTTTTCGATGGTATAGCGAATTGTGCATTCGGTGGGCCGATTACGTAGACCATAAGTTACTGTAACTACATGAAACACATTTTTTCGTGGAACGCTAATTTTCGTAATGCAGCTGAATAAATTGTAGACGCTGTGCCGGACTGAGTCTTTCCATAATAAAATGTCACACAATACTTAACTAAAATAGCGTGAAAGTTTGACAAATTTCTGTAAAACTTTTTAATGATCCAATAATTAATATTTCTTTGTGTGTATATATAGTGAAGAAGATGATTGAGATGTCAACCGTCGAGATGCCGATTTTTTCGTAAACTCGTGTCGGCATCTCAACGTTTCGTTGACATCTCAATCTATATATATATATATATAGACAGAGGTTCTCGAAAAAATCGGCACCTCGACGTTTCGTTGACATATCAATCACCTTCTTCACTACGAAACTACTCCTGAAGAAGATGATTGAGATGTCATCGAAACGTCGAGACGCCGATTCTTTCGATAACTTCTGTCCAACATCGCGAAGAGCTCGAAAATCTAATATTACTAATACTTACAACCCTGAAGACCTTCGTTCGAACATACAGACTTGTTCATTCTAGAATAAGATATGCGCTGTCCACAAGTGGAAAGAGTGCAGTTAGGTTAAAGCGCGCGAGAAAGGAGGATAGAATATCTCTCACTGGCAGTTTCGTTTTCTCCCACTTTTGTATTGCAAACAACTTCCCCTACTTTCTCGCGTTTATTTCAAGAATATTTTATTAGTTTCACGCCAAACGGCAAAACATTTCAAGAAAATAGCCATGTTTGAAAATCTTTTTAATTTTTAGAATTTTCTATTTCATTTATTTCAAGAATATTTTATTAGTTTCACGCCAAACGGCAAAACATTTCAAGAAAATAGCCATGTTTGAAAATCTTTTTAATTTTTAGAATTTTCTATTTCATTTATTTCAAGAATATTTTATTAGTTTCACGCCAAACGGCAAAACATTTCAAGAAAATAGCCATGTTTGAAAATCTTTTTAATTTTTAGAATTTTCTATTTCATTTATTTCAAGAATATTTTATTAGTTTCACGCCAAACGGCAAAACATTTCAAGAAAATAGCCATGTTTGAAAATCTTTTTAATTTTTAGAATTTTCTATTTCATTTATTTCAAGAATATTTTATTAGTTTCACGCCAAACGGCAAAACATTTCAAGCCATGTTTGAAAATAGCCATTTATTTCAAGAATATTTTATTAGTTGCATTTTATTTAAAAGATTCAAATAAAATGCATCAAATAATTTATACAATTCAAAAATGTAGGTACGTATTGTCAATGCATAATGATTTACAGCCCCGACCTACACACATCATGTCGCTGGTGAAGACTGATTTCAGACATTCTCACGCGTAACACGCGAGAAAGTAGGGGAAGTTGTTTGCAATACAAAAGTGGGAGAAAACGAAACTGCCAGTGAGAGATATTCTATCCTCCTTTCTCGCGCGCTTTAACCTAACTGCACTCTTTCCACTTGTGGACAGCGCATATCTAATTCTAGAATGAACAAGTCTGTATATGTATAGCTTTTGTGAGGTGCTCATAATGATAACATCGTGTATTTCGAAGAAGTTCAATCGGTTAGAAATGCCTAAACGGAAAGAATTGAATGTAGAAACACGATCGTTTATAATCGCATACCATAAAACTGGCAAAGACAACCGAGAAATTACCACAGAGCTTAAATTAAATCAGTCCACCGTGGGTTATATCATCAAAAGACACCGCGATTGTGGAAGTGTGTTGAGTATAACTCGAAAAGGCAGACCAAGGGCAACAACCTCAGCAGAAGATCGTGCAATGGTGATAATAAGCAAGAGAAATAGATGAAAAGCAGCCCCAGAAATCACAGCAGAAATGAATGCTGTTTGTCGAAAACCCATAAGTGTTTCCACAGTTAAACGGCGATTAAAAGAAGGCGGTCTTCATGGACGAATTGCAACGCGGAAGCCGCTTCTACGCAAACAAAACAAGCAAAAACGTTTAAAGGACACGCGATGACCAAAATTGGACTATAGAAGACTGGAATAAAGTATTGTGGACCGATGAATCCAAATTCGAAATTTTCGGTTCACGAAGACGTGTTTTCGTGAAGAGGTCTGTGGGTGAGTGTGCCCTGGAAGAATGCCTAGGCCCTACTGTTAAGCACGGTGGAGGTTCAGTGTTGATATGGGGGTTGCTTTTCTGGACCAAATGTGGTAGGTATATTAAAAAAGAACAGTATAAGCGCATATTAGAGGAAAACGCAATCCCTTCTGGAATTAAAATTTCAGGTCAGAATTTTATCTTCTAAGAAGATAATAAAAGAGTCTAAAATTTAGATAAATATATTATACAACAATTTATTTTGAATGTAAAAATATATGTAAATAATAAAAAGATATTAGTATTTCAATTTTGATTTTTGTTACAATTTGCGGGTTAAATGCCAGTGACCAAGTACTTATGAGCGATAGTGTATATATATAATAGGAGGGTTTAGGTCAATGTTTTATCCCTTATTGAGGTTGTGGAATACAAGTTCCTCACAATAAGGAAAATCTTAGAAAATCTTATAGTTTTCAAGATATATGAAAACAACTTACTACAGTAACTGTATCCCAAGCAAATTAATCGATATAACATATAATAAAACGTATCCGCTTCAAAATCAAATGAAACTTCTCTATAATGTAATATCCATCTTTATATACATGGACGTAAAACTTTTACAAGGTATTCTAAACCTTTTATGTAATGAGTTATTGTATATAAGTACACTACCGGTTATATTTATTTGCCCGCCCCAAATTTATGTGTTTCCTGAAATACGGATTATCTTTCGAAAAATCTGTACTATAATTATTCAATAATATTATTAGTGGAAGTAATTCCATATGAATGTCTACGAAAATCTTAAACTGTTTATGATATGTATATCGTAAAGGTGTCATAAATTGGAAAAATACCATAAATATTATATAGGCTAATCCCTATAGTATTAACAGTTTTACCTGCATTTCCGAAAGGTATTACCAATATTGTGTTATTGTACTAACTATGTTACTTGTGTTAATCAAAAAGGAAAATAAATTTTATGTCAGCCATCGTTCATCTTTTGTTGCGAAAACAGTGAAATAGAGAATTATTGTGAATATTTTAATGCAATACCGAAGACGAAGGAATTATCTGTTGAAGTGCGTGCTATAATAATTGCTTATCATCATACGGGTAAAAGTAATAGCGAAATTGCAAAAGAATTACAATTAAATCGCAGAACCGTTGATTATAACGTTAAAAAATTTGAAGAAAGTGGTACATTTTCCAACAACAGAAGATCTGGACGACGCAAAGCGACGATGTCTGCAGATGAAAGGCATCTAATACGGATAAGTAGACGCGATAGATGAAAAACAGCACCAAAAATTGCTGCTGAAATGAATAGAGCGCGTGCTAAACCAATTAGTGTGTCCACTGTACAGAGAAGGTTAAGGCAAGCGGGTTTACACGGAAGAATTGCTCTGCGAAAACCACTACTACGAAAGTAAAACAAGATAAAACGACTAAATTTGGCTAAAGAACATAAGAATTGGATGATTGATCAGTGAAATAATGTGTTGTGGACAAACGAATCGAAATTTGAACTTTTCGGTAGTAAAAGGCGAATATTCGTAAGAAGATCCGCAGGGGAAAGAGTACTGCCAGAATGTATTGCGCCTACCGTAAAATATGGAGGAGGTTCAGTAATGATTTGGGGGTGTTTTGGTGGAAGATCTGTAGGCGATCTCGTCAAAATTGAGGGAGTCCTAAGAAAAGAAAGCTACAAGGAAATTTTAGAAAATAACGCTGTTCCTTCAGGACTAAGGATTTTTGGCGAAAACTTTGTATTTCAACAGGACAACGATCCGAAACACACTTCTAGATTGTGTGGTGATTACTTGCGTCAACTAGAAGAGCAAGGGCAAGTCTCTATAATGGTATGACCAGCTCAAAGTCCTGATCTGAACCCAATAGAGCTTCGTTGGGAAGAATTGGACCGGAAGGTTCGAGAACGTGCTCTATCATCCACCACTGTACTGTGGGAACAACTTCAAGAAGCCTGGGCACAAATTACAGAAGATACACTGCAAAAATTAACTGAAAGGATGCCGCGGTTATGTGCCGCAATTATCAAAAATAAAGGTGATGAGAGCAAAATTTAATAATAATTACTGATAAAGTTTTTATATAAGAAAAATGTAACTATTTTATGTTTATTTTACACTATTGTATTGGTACAATAAATAAATTTTCAGTACACCTTTGGTAGTTTAATAATTTTGGCTAAAACTAAGGGTGGGCAAATAAATATGACCGGTAGTTTATATTAGGAGCGAATTTTATATCGAGTTTTTCGCACTAAACGTTACGTAAGTAGCACACTGCAAATAATAACTATTATTAACAAATATACAATCAAACTATGAGGAAAAACTTCAGTTTACTCAAAATAATAAGTTCGATTGCAGACATTATTCCTTTTACATTACTATGTTCACATTATAGTTTTCCAAGCCGCTAATTACTATACGACGAGAAGTCAAAATGTTCCCGGAATTGTGTCGTAGTGTTGGCAGTTGTGATGCAATCACAAGAAATTTTGTACAGTACATTCCTTATGGTGCATATTTATGACGCTGACAGGTCTGAGCAAGTCTGAACACGCAGTGTGACTGCAGTTTAGCGGAAGGTAGGAGTGTGTGGTGATCAGTTGGCGCGATGTCGCAGTTCGAGCAACGGACGAACATCAAGTTCATGTGCAGATTGGGAAAATGTGCTTCAGAGACTTTGTTAGCCTTACAAACAGTTTACGGTGACGCTTCTTTAAAGAAAACAGCTGTTGACGAGTGGTTTTTAAGATTTAAGGGTGGACAGGAATCGCTGGAAGACGAGAGTCGTAGTGGAAGACCTTCAACCTCCAGGAACGAAGGAATGGTCGAGCGAGTGAAACAATTAATCAGAGCAGACCGCAGAATGACCATCGACGAGTTGGCACAAGAAGCGGGGATCTCTCATGGATCCATACACGCAATCCTGTCAGATGATTTGAAGATGAAACTTGTCAGTGCAAAGTTTGTCCCGCGCTTGCTGAATCCGGATCAGATGGAAACTCGGAAGTTGACGGTGGCCGAATGTTTTGAAAAAAGCACAGAGGACCCGATGTTCTTGCAGACAATCGTTACTGGTGACGAGACTTGGGTGTACGCGTACGACCCGGAAACCAAGATGCAGTCATCAGAATGGCACACATCGTCCTCTCCTCGACCAAAGAAATCACGTCATATCAAATCGAAAACAAAAGTGATGCTCATTGCGTTTTTCGACAACGAAGGTGTGGTGCACCATGAACTTGTACCAGCTGGACAAACGGTCCTTTTTACGTGCAAGTTTTGAAAAGAGTGAGGGAAGCAGTTCGAAGAAAACGTCCAGGCAAATGGCAAGAAGGATGGTCACTCCATCACGACAATGCTCCCTCCCACACGTCGATTGCAAACATGGCTTGCAGAAAAAAACATTCCAGTCCTCCAGCAGCCTCCCTACTCACCGGATTTACCGCCATTGGATTTCTGGCTCTTCCCCAAGCTCAAAAAGGGCCTCAAAGATAACCGTTTTGACACCGTAGAAGACATCAAAACCAACGCGACGGCTAAACTTCGGAAGATACCACAACAGGACCTTCATCGTTGTTTCCAACAATGGCAGGAGCGGTGGTGCAAGTGTGTGTGTTCAGACGGCGCCTACTTTGAAGGCGATTAAGTGACTGTGTACCTATGTTGTGGTAATAAAGAGTTAAAACAAAATTCCGGGAACTTTTTGACTCCTTCTCGTATATTCACATTTACGCAACTGTTGCACGTGATTTCAAATTGTATAACATATTTATTTATACACGTCTGCTTTCAAACGGGAACGGTGTAGTGTACAACTTCGTATGATGAATATTTATTGGCAAATTGGTGGTTTTCCGCTTAATTTTAAAATTACTTTGATGTCCGCATCCGGTCTACGTTTTGACATGCCCCGAATTTGTTTTGCGCAACCGAATCCCTCGCCCAATGTTATGGTTACCGTCGCTCTCAATTAATGTAATTTAGTTGGTTAGTTTCGAAGGAAACGCTCTAAGAGGAACCCATTATAGAAACAGTACAAACAAATATCGGGTGAGGCAAACTTTCCGAGCTCAGGAAATATGGACGTTAATGTAAATGGAAATAATCGATGCACAATAACAGTAACTACAATAACAATAACAATAAATATTATTATTCAAAGGGGCTAAATCCAGTAATGCAATACATTAAAAGTTGATGTAAATATTTTGAGTAAAGAAACGATTCCGATTAATATTCCGTTCTGTTAAATCTACTGTTCCTTTTTTGGAAGGAAATTTCGTTAACTTTTCAAATGGAATTATTGTTTTACCTCAACCAATTACACTTTAAATGTATTTTTAAGAAATTATTGGGTTGACAACTAAGTACTTTCGGTTTTTACTGAGATAGAGACCGTTGCTTTATTTTTTGTATAGCGTATGTTAGTGCTATACTTTAAATTTCGTTCTGGAGATTTTTCCCTCAAAGATGAGCAACGTTCTGGTCGGCCTACTGAAGTTGATGATGACCAAATCAAAGTCATAATTGAAGAGGATCGTCATATAACTGTTCGAGAGGTTGCGGAGAGGCTACATGTATCGCACACAACAATTGAAAAACATTTAAAATGTCTTGGGCTAGTTAAGAAGCTTGATATTTGGGTACCTTACGAATTGAAACAAATTCATTTAACACAAAGAATTAACTTTTGCGATATGCACCTTAGACGAAATGAAACCGACCTTTTCTTAAAAAGAATCATCACTGGTGATGAAAAATGGGTCCTGTACAGTAACATAGTTCGAAAACGATCATGGAGCAAACACGATAAACCAGCTCAAACCACATCGAAAGCTGAATTGCATCCAAAAAAGATCATGCTGTCAGTTTGGTGGGATTACAAAGGTGTTGTGTTTTTTGAGCTGCTTCCAAGGAACCAAACGATCAATTCTGATGTTTATTGTCAACAATTAATAAAACTGGATTAAGCAATCAAAGAAAAACGGCCAGCATTGTCATATCGGAAAGGTGTAGTTTTCCACCAAGATAATGCAAGGCCTCACACATCTTTGGCAACTCGTGGGAAACTATTGGAGCTTGGCTGGGAAGTGATGCCACATCCCCTACAGCCCTGATCTAGCACCATCTGATTACCATTTATTTCGAAGTTTGCAGAATTCTTTGAATGGTAAAACTTTCACAAATGACGATGACCTTCACTCGCACCTTATTCAGTTTTTTGCTGATAAGGACCAGAAATTTTATGAGCGCGGAATCATGCAGCTGAAAGAAAGATGGCAAAAGGTCATTGAGCAAAATGGAAAATATATAATTGATTAAAAACTATTCTTTGTTTAAAAAGAAAGTGTTTTATTTTATACTACAAAACCGAAAGTACTTAGTTGCCAACCTAATAAATATAACTTAAGAAATGGCCTTTAATGAGATTAAATATGAGCAGGGCGTTGAATTTAATTAAAAGTACATAAAAGAGAAATTCGGAATTAGTAGAATGCGAATTTTCTGCTGGTCACAGCAAAACTAATCAAATCTTGGAGATAAGCCATCTACACATACGAGGGCTGATCTCTTTGGTCCGCCCCTGACCCATTTACAAACCATAACAATTATTTATCTTTACGTCATATTGTAGCCCGCTATGTATAGACTAACGCTACAAACTTACAAGTCTGAACCTGCTAAAGTGTGCCTATAGTAAACGCCCGAGTTCGAGAGAGTCACATATCAGCATCAAAATGAATCGTGTCGAGCAACGAGCGTTGACTAAATACGTGCGATTAAAAAAGATGACCCCAACTCAAGTTCATCAAAATTTGATGGATGCATTAGGGGAATCTGCAGTATCGTATGACATAGTGAAAAGGTGGTGTCGTAAATGTGGTAGACAGTCGTATACGTCACTGCCCAAGAAAATGTTAAAAAATTCCATGATCTCGTGCTACAATATCGACATGTGACTATTACACAACTAGTTGAAGATACTAGTCTCACATACCATGTAGTATATAATACAATCACTGCCGAATTAAGCATGAAGAGATTGTCTGCAAGATGGGTACCACTAATGTTAACAGAGCACACAAGGAAACTCGAAAAGACATTTGCAGTCGTCTTTTAGCGTAGTATAGACACGACAAAGGAAATTTTCTTGCGAGATTTGTGACAATGAATGAGTACTGGATTCATCATTATGATGTAGAGTAAGGAGTAGACACATCGGGGTTCACCACCGCGAAGAAAATTCAAGATGCATCCTTTATCAAGGAAGGTGATGCTATCCGCATTCTGGAATGCTGAAGGCGTAATTTTAGTAGATTTCCTGCAGAAGGAGGATACAATTACAGATGCTTATCGTGCCAACTAAATTCCCAAATTACGTTACGCCATAAAAGCAAAACGCCTGGGAAAATTGCGCAAAGATGTTCTCTTGCATCCACGATATGCGCCAATTAATTGCAATATTTTTTTGAAAGATATCAATTTTTGCGAGTACACTGCTTTGAGAAAATTGGGATTTTCATAAAAATAAAAACACATTGAACTTAGCTTTCGTAGTTCGTAAAATAGTAGATCTAGACTAGCAGAGTACATACCCAATACTGTTTGTAGCAAAATCATTCACTTTTTAGAGATAGTCCAGATGCATACTAAAAATTTCATATTTTGCTTCAACTTTTTATGTTTGTTAATCTTCTGGAATTAAGTCGAAAGAGTTGGATAAGTTTAGACGTCAGAATCGTTTTTAGAACCTTCGAAAATATCCACACATGTACATTAATCGATTTACAATCCTTTTTCGAAAGATATCAATTTTTGCGGGTATTGAAAAGAATTGAGATTCTTACCAAATAAAAAGTTCTGAATTTAGCTTTCGTAGTTAATTAAGTAGTAGTTCTGGATTATAAAAATGTAAGGCCAATACTTTTTATAGCAAAATCATTCACTTTTCAGTATTAATCTAACTGCATGCTAAAAAGTTCACCATTTTGCTACGACTTGTCAAATCTCATATTCTCTTAGGATTAAGTCAGAAGAGTTGGATAAGTTTAGACGTCAGAATCGTTTTTAGAACCTTCGAAAATGTCCACACATGTACATTAATCGATTTACAATCCTTTTTTGAAAGATATCAATTTTTGCGGGTATTGAAAAGAATTGAGATTCTTACCAAATAAAAAGTTCTGAATTTAGCTTTCGTAGTTGGTTAAGTAGTAGTTCTGGATTATAAAAATGTAAGGCCAATACTTTTTATAGCAAAATCATTCACTTTTCAGTATTAATCTAGCTGCATGCTAAAAAGCCATTTTGCTACGACTTAAATCTCACATTTCTCTCAGCATTTTGCTACGACTTGTCAAATCGCACATTCTCTCAGGATTAAATCAGAAGAGTTGGATAAGTTTAGACGTCAGAATCGTTTTTAGAACCTTCGAAAATATCCACACATGTACATTAATCGATTTACAATCCTTTTTTGAAAGATATCAATTATTGCGTGTATTGAAAAGAATTGAGATTTTTACCAAATAAAAAGTTCTGAATTTAGCTTTCGTAGTTAGTTAAGTAGTAGTTCTGGATTATAAAAATGTAAGGCCAATACTTTTTATAGCAAAATCATTCACTTTTCAGTATTAATCGAGCTGCATGCTAAAAAGTTCACCATTTTGCTACGACTTGTCAAATCTCATATTCTCTCAGGATTAAGTCAGAACAGTTAGATAAATTTTGACTTCAGAATCGTTTTTAGGACCTTCAAAAATGTTTGCACGTAGGAATTTATTAATCTACAATGTTTTTTTTTTTTTTTTGAAAAACGCAAATTTTTACGAGTATATCCCATGCGAAAATTAAGACTTTTATCAAAATAAAAGAATTTTGAATTTAGTTTTTTTGGTTCGTAAAATAGTAGTTATAGTCTAGCAGAATACAAACACAATACTTTGTATAGCAAACACATTCTGCTTTTAGAGATAAATCAGCTGCATACTAAAAAGTTCATATTTTACGATTGCTTAGATTATTCTCTCAAGATTAAATAGTTACCACGGAATTGTTTGTTATCGGTTATTTTGAAGCCTTTTAAAAGACTTTTACTATACAGAATAAATACTGACCCTCTTACTGACGAATGGATATCTTCTCGCCAATTAATTTTGATCGTGAAACATAATCAATTATTCAGCAGACTCACAGAACAAGCCATGCGATAAATAATGTATTAGAAGTCAGAAAATACCGTACATCACTTTTCCTGGATGTCAAGCTTTTTAACACCTGTTTACTATACAAAGTCAGAGAGCTCTTTCCTAGTACTACACGAGAAAAAGTTTAGAGTCTGAGTGAATAGTACTTCCCAAAATTACGCAATAAAATATACTGTTGCGCAAGGCAGTATCATTGATTCCATGCTCTGTTTAATTTTTACTGCTGACTTTCCAACCTGAAACACTACTGACATCTTTGATGATGGCATTCGAGCATCCAACACAGGTCCAATAGAAGATTCAAACTCTTTAGAGACTCACTTATATAAGATAAAATCCTGGGTATGAGAGTGGAATATTAAAGTCAGCAAGCAAAATCTGTACAACTCAACTTCACATTCATACGAGATATGTAGATATTCTTCATTACATTTGAACAGTGTAGAAACTCCGGTATCTATGGGAATATAATATTTAGATATGTAAGTGGAGGAAAAGGTTAAGTGTTAGAGATCATATTGTCAAGAAGGGAAAACAGATTGACATCAAGGTAAAGGAACTATGTTAGCTTATCAAAAGAGAGTCTAAGCTGTCATTTGAAAGCCAAATTCCTTTCTATATAGTGATCATCAAGCTAATCTGGCTCTGCGGAATAGGGATATGGAGATATGCCACTAAATCCAGTTTACGGAATGATAGCGAACGTAACTTGGTACACTTCAAATCAAAGCTTTCATAAAAACTTACGAGCGTCATTTGTCAAAGACGTATATACTATATAAAGTGATATTTTACACACGTATTACGAACAAGATTGTATGACATTATAATAACCTCTTACATCTCCAGTTAGAACTATAATACCATACTAGGCTAGAAAAATGTGACAGCAGGCTTGCAAGAGATACGGTAACTTATCATTGGAAGACTATCTTATTGTAAGATAGGATAGCTCTTAGTTTAACTCATTAGCTGATAGAATTATTGCATTTTTAATTGGCTAATTGTATTTGGAATATATAAAAATACAACCTTCGAAAAAAATTGGATCATCGTCAAAATAAAAAGAATTGAATATAACTTTCGTTGTTCGTAAAATAGTAGTTCTGAACTTGTAGAATACAACCTTTTCTACTGTTCATGGCAAAATTATTTAAAGCTTAAAAATAATCCAGCTACGCATTCAAAAATTCCCTCCTACCACTCAAAAGTTTCAGAGCATTTGTCATGTACAAAGCAACATTTTGTATACACATTGACCTAATAACTTTTTATTATAACACGCCCTATTTCTGCACGTTTCGAAGAGTATAAACTTAGTAACAAGTAGAGTGTATAAAACTGCTGTGTATTTAATAAATTTCGAATCATTACTGTGGTAAGTACACATTTTGTCCGCCTTGCAAACTAAATATTATCGCCCGAAAGTTTAGTTTAATAAACAAGTTATTTTGGGGAAATTTGATATTAAACATCTACACGACCCAAAAATAACTTTCATTGTACACATGTTTAATGTGTGATGGTGGTTTTGTGGAGGTTTTGTTGCCGCAGGAATTGCAACATAAACGCGAAATCAACTAAATATTTGAAATTGTTTTCTAATATTTTTGTTTGATAAAATCGCAGGTATTAAGTTGAGCTAAATATTATAGATGAAAATGCCTGGCTTGTGGTTGATGTAAGGGCAGTGCGGTGTGTTAAAAAAATTGAAGCAATGACACAGGAAATATTTTGAGTATAAAAGTTTGGTACGTAAATTTTACTTCGAGGTTACGTGTATGCGGGTAAAATCAAAGAATATTTGGATTTCAGAATGAAATATACGAAGGATGTTTCCAATATTCTGGGAATTGGTGCTATAATTAAATAACGCAGAACTTATACGCAATGTTATTGATACCAGACAAGTCTTGACATGTTTATGCAACTATCTAGTGCAACATTGTTCAGTCTGATTCAGGTATTCGACTGATGTAGACGCATTTTAGTAGCAGTGTTTTTGTAACCATGGAACACGCGGCAAAATCTCAAAGAGCGATAATTTTCTTTTTGTAGAAAGAAATTATTAGTCGTCTGCAAGGAGTATTTGGTGAATCTGCAGAATCCAAAAGTACTGTTTATCGGTGGATCGATCGTTTTAAAGCCGGTAGAAAATCACCAGAAAACGATCCACACAGTGGGCGGCCAAGCACGTCGGTAAATGAAAGAAACATTACTGCCGTCGAAAACCTACTGAAAGACGACAGGCGAATGACTACTCGTCATATTAGTGTACACCTAGGGATAGATACACGACAAGTTCATGACATCTTGCATGATTGTTTGGGCGTTAGCAATGTTTCGGCGCGCTGGGTGCCAAGGCTGTTGGGACCAGAACAGAAACTCAATGGGTCCGATACTTGTCGTCAACTTCAAGAGCTATTAGCCCGTTACGGCGATGAATTTTGGCAACGAATAATAACCACTGACGAAACGTGGATTCCTTATTTCAATCCTGAGACGAAAAGTCGATCCAAAGTTTGGCGCAAACCTGAAGAAGGGCCTCCACTTAAGACGCGTGCTGTTCTGTCTGTTGGAAAGGTAATGCTTACTGTATTCTAGGATTGCGAAGGGATTATTTTCATGGATTATCTGCCGAGAGGTACTACAATTAATGCAGAATATTATTCAAATTTATTATCCGGACTACTGCGACAGGCACTAGTCAAAAAACGGTCTGGAAAGTTACATAAGCGTCCGTTATAGCAACAGGATAATACAAAACCACACACCGCAAGAAAAAACAAGGCTGTTTTGAACGATTTACGATGGGAATTGCTGCCGCACCCACCTTATTCCCCGGATCTTGCACCCAGTGATTACCATCTGTTCCCAGATTTGAAAAAACCCTTACGGGTTGTTGGATTTGAAAGTTTAACTGACGTAAAACGTGCCATAAATAGGTGGATCGACAAGAATTGTTATGGGATGATTGTACAGGAGGGTTTGAAAAGTGTGTCATACCTTAATATCACTCGTGAAACTAGTTGCAAGAAGAATGGAAAAGTATACCGAATAGAGTCCTTGAAAAACTCGTGTAACGGATGCCTCGAATTGTATGGGCTGTTCTTCGCGCAAAATCTGGTTTCTTCGATGAGCAGAATGTTTAAGATATTTTTGTTTATTTAACGTTAGAATTACTTTAATTTTTATTATTATACATTATAAACATCTATAAACAATAATGCAATAAAAGTTTTGACATAAATTAGTTTAACTGTTTTACTTTATTTTTTAATTTATTTGACTGTCCGAACTAATGTGGACGATAGTGTAGATTACAAATTTTAAATAAAAATTACCATTAGTATTATTACTATTATTATTATTAATTGTTACCCTGTATATATTACGTGGGCTCTGTGTACACTGAACGAAACAAAAATTAAACAAAGATCTAGATTAAAACATATTGTAACTGTTAAAAGAAATGCAGAAGATAAATTATGGATAATGATCATGATTCAGGTCAATTAAGATCGCTTCACAAAATACTATAAGGCGGTAAGCTTTTGAATTTCGATGGTATTTTCTGGAGATAATTGGAGGCCTTCCATACACATCTATATATACTTATTTTCGTTTTTTCTTCCGTCAATAATTTAAGCGCCCCGTACTCGATCACGCAATCCAATGATTAGCTTATTCGTTGAAGAACGTAACAGTTGAACGGCTTGATATCCTATTTTTCGTGTTCCACTAAATAGAGAGAAAGTTCTATAAACATCAAGTGGGAGAAATAAAAAAAAACAGAAACGAATAAGAGTATCTGATGTAGATTTATTGAGGATACTGGAAACGTGAAATAACAGACCGTCATGATATTCCTGCATCAATTACTTTTACCCCGGTCTCAAGTGGAACTCTACTAATGTAATACTGAAAGGAAACTTTCCGGGCGAAAGTAATAACACTATCAGAAAGAAGGTACGGACTTCCTCTTCCTTTTTTTTATTCTTCCTCTACCTCATCCTTATTCTTTCCTTTATTTTTCACCTTTATCAGATAGTGAGGAAACAATTGACGAAATTTATTATATAGAAAAGCGTGAGAACTTGTGTAATGCAATGGAGGTGGAACCCGGAGCAAAGGAGCGTAACTTAGTTTGGAGTTGTAAGACTTACAAGATCTATATAAAGGTCGGAAACTTTTGCGAAGCTTGTTGTTGTGTAACCTGACTCTCTCGTTGCCTGTCCGTGACAACGGCAAACAAGTTTCTCGATTCCTTCGTATTCTGCTTTTTTTTTGTGTCCCTACTGTTTTTCGCTGTCGTTTCCTTTTCTGTCAGGGAGCTTCTTCCTTTGTTGACTTCTCGCTTTTGACATAAACTCTTTGGTAGACCGCTGCATCTAGTTTGAGATACATTCTCATTAAGTTCATACATATATTGATTCTATTGTCGGAGTTGTATATTTTACGAATTATTTTTGTCAGCTGTGACCCGATATAGTCTGTTAATTACTTTAGAGAAACTGCAAAGGACGAGACAAAACAAACCACTTATTATTGATTCTAAATTACCAATACTACAGAATATATCAAAATATTAAATCTTTAACACAATGTTACACAATTAAAATTTTACCTGCAAAAAGATAAGTTAAAAGACATTAATTACCCTGCTCGACGAAGCTTTTAGTATGTCAATAAATGACAAAATATACAGTCTGTCGCAGATAAACCAAACTTTTTTAAAATAGTAATTCTTAGCGGCGCCATCTATTAAAAAAGTATGCGTCGGTAAGGTAGATCTTTCACCAATGTTATGTCAAAATATCTTACCATTTGCATCATTAGAAGTAGAGAAATTGTGCATAACCTAGCAATGTGTATTTGGCGTTGGTGGAAAAACGAATTTTGAATAAAGAGCAAATATCAAGTTCTGTTTCAAACCCGGCAAATCGTTTACTGAAACATTTAATGAAAGGAGTACATTGTGATGCGTGTTTATCACGTACGAATGTGTATGAGTGTTATAAACGTTTTAAAGACGGTCGTACGAACAAAAATAACGACGAACATCCTGGTGCAAAAAAATCAAATTACTCGAAGCGCTAGTATGAGTTTAGCTCTGGTGTCGGAAAAAATGCAGGTAGTGACTTGTTCAAACGTGCGATAATTCATTTATTCAAGGGGCGATAAGTTTGCATTGTTCTAATCTGGTCGATCGCTACTCTTTAGAGAGAGGATTAGCAGACACATGCTATATAAAGTATGCAGTAGCACAGCATAGAACCGTAAAGATGCGCTCAGTAAGTTTTCTGGTTACCTTTTAGGAAGGGAATAAGCAGACACACGTTATTAAAAAAATACGATTTAACTGCAATAGCACAGCATAAAATGGTGAGAATGAATGCAGGGTTTTCTCATAATGGAGATGCATCATAAATTGTAAGATTTTAACTTAGTTCCTTGCATACAAAACCATGCATCGTTCGTGTGCAAATAATCGATATAGTTATTGTTATGTGTGTAGAAATTTTACTTTACTAAATAAGAGTGAAAACTTAAGACTCATTATTTGTAGAACATATAAATTTTACTTCAGTGTATTTGTCTAAAATCAAGAGAGACCGTGGTTTCTACGTGCAGCAGAAACTTAAGGATTACCTTTCGCCATGAAAAATGTTGTTAAGGTACCGGATCGAAAAAGCACGGAAACTTCTCCGATTGGGCTCTACTAAAATTTGAAGAAAATCCTGAATTTCACTTCAAGAATCGCTTTCAGCGATGAAACTCATTTTTGGCATAATAGCTTTGTCAATAAGCAAAATATGCGTTACCGGATAGTAGCAAACGCACATGAGCTTCAGATACTCCACTACAACTATATAAAGTGACCGCGAGGTGTGGATTTCATGCCGGAGATGTGATTGAACCATGAACGAAAATGATCGCCATGTTACTGTCAATGGAGTTCGCTATCGTGCCATGTTGGAAGACTATCTTTGGTCAGAATTGGATGGACTTGACATCAGTGATATGTGGTTCCAACAAGATGGTATCACATGATAAACATCTGGTCAAACAATTTATCTATTGAAGCGGAAGTTCGGCAACCGTGTAATCTCGACAAATGGTCTGGTCGTATGGCCACCTCGCTCGTACAATTTAACGCCGTTGGATTTCTTTTTATGGAGTTATGTTAAGTCAGTGGTTTATGCCAACAAGCTAACAACGTTAGAGGAGCTAAGGGATAATATTGAACGCGAAATTGCCAACGTTCCGGCCGATATGCGTGAAAGAGTTGTGGAAAATTGGCTCCAAAAAATCGATCGCTGCAAATGTGTCCGCGGTAATCATACAAATATGAACGAGATCGAATTCCATAGTTAAATGTAATATGTGTGCTGCATCTGAAATAAAATTCAGCCCCATATCTCAATTATTCTGTAATTTATTTGAATACAAAATTGTTATGTACTTATTGAAAAACTCGAATGAAAATGTTTTAAAGGGAAATTCAATTGCTATGCCTTTATCTATTATAACTTAATAATAATATCCAAGTACATGAATGTTTTTCTCATATTTAAGATTAAAAACTTAATTAAAACGAACTTTTCATGTTTCAGGTCTAATCTCAACAACAACACGCCATTTGAATCGCGAAATTCAAGACGAATACATTTTAGAGGTAAGTGCCGTAAAGTACCTTTTTTATCATACACTAGCCCATCAAGTAAATAATTAAAACGATCCACTACCGCAGAATATATTTTTTTAACATCAATTTTACAAATTATTCCATAACATCTTAAACGCGCTGCAGACTGTGGAAATTATTAAGGAGACGAAGGCAGCTGCACGTAATTGCCATTCGAGTGCGCTTCAAGTTTTTATGTTCACGACGTCTCGTTCTTCGTCGTCCCGAAAGCGCGGGATATTTCCCTAAGAACATATTGCTCGTCGTTAAGCCTGGAATTACGCATATTTATCGCGTGATTATCTCGTGGTAGTTTTAGTAGATAGTATATTCAATGTAATTTTCGAAAATGAGAGCACGCACCGAATAGTTCTGAAAATTACTTCCACTTAGATGTGTTTGGAAATCATGAACAATGTCGGTACAGTTGTGGGCAAATGTTATAGGCGGGGTACCTTTTTTTAGTGTTACGACAAAACGGGGTACTCAAAACAAAAATAAACTACATAATAGGGTCTATAACCTCTTTTTTATTAAGTAAATTAATATTTAATGCTACCTCCTCCAGCCTTTAATACAGTATTAATTCTTTGAGGCATAATAGCCACGAGTTTATAACAAATTTCTGTCGTAATAGACGCCCATTCCTAAAACACTGTCGGTTTGGAGGTGTGGTTACGTTTACTTTTAAAATATGTCATAAGTTCTCTAAGGGGACTATGGGGACCAATTCAAGAGCTTCACTCGGTTCTCATTAAACAATCTAATTACAGGTGGAGCTTTGTGACAAGTAATCATCGCCTGACTCGATATCATAATATTGTAGGTGGTTTGGTGCTTTAAGAACCTCTTCCAACATGTCAATGTAATGCCCTCCCCTCACACAAATGTACTATTACATACTTATTTTGATTTCGTCCCAAAATTCATGAACTTTATACCATTTGTGAATTTATTTGGTCCTATGCAACTGTCACCATCGATCTCTCGGAATTTCTAAAGGCACAATTTTATTTGACCTAGTACGATCCTGCTCTCGAGTCTCTAACGATATCCAACCTTGCTTTTTAATTAATTAATAAGTAAGTTTGGTTTTGTACAGTGTTTAGGTAATGATGGTTCCCTTCGTCGTTGCTATTCTATAAATTAAATGCGTTAATTAGAGTTTTACGTTATCGATGACTGTTTACTAGTTTGTACCATACCACCGTCCAATTTCTCAAATTAATTGTCTTTTTTAAGGAATACCTTAGACCGGACCTTACGTCATGTCTTTTCTCGTTTGTCTTCTCGGTTGTTGGTTTAGTTAAAGGAATATTCGAGTAATACTTTTGTACATGCTGTCTTAGTGAGTGCACACGTTTGGAGTCGCCTTCCTTCATGGTGTTATTCTAGAATAATAACAGGGAAAACGTTTATTCCTGTGACAATGTTCAGATCGTGCTTTACCTAGTTGAAGTTCGAAAAAGTCGAATTAGTTCTCTTGAGAAAGATTCTTTGTCGAAGACCTCGTGTCTACGGTAACTATTGACACCATTCTTGGGCTATCGTCGTTTGAAACCTTGTTAGAATCCTCCACCAATCACTGATGCACTATTATTTATTACAATTACATTAGACAAGTTGCTATTGCTTTCTTGTGAAATATTTGGGGTTTCTTTTTCGTTACCGTCGAAATTATATATTTTTATTATTCTACATCAAGAAGAGAGAGAGAGGTTACCGTGCCCTGAGATCATCTGTGAACCTGTATCGAGACCATGTCCAAATTTGTTATTTCGTCATTGGTACGTATTGGATCCAAGTGCTTCAGCATTAGCAGAGATACTTCTAGGGATCAAATGCTGTGGCGCTCCTTAAGAACTTTCTTACAGGATCGCCCCTACTCTCCGAATTAACTGGCTAATTCTTTCCCTAGAAGTAACGAAGGTAAAGTTATTTTAATGTTAGCAATACGGACTCGTTGTGCTACAATTTACACTAAGCTCTAGTGTAGACACACCCCCAAAGCATGATGCTTGCACCACCGTGTTTAACAGTGGTTGAGATACATTCAGGTGAAAATGCTCCCCTCTGATCTCCGGCGAACGTAACTGGCTCAGGCAAGCCTATACATATACAGTTAATAAACGAAGAGCTTTAGATTTTTGAATATTTCCATTTCAATGAAAATCGATTCTGATTTGTTTCATGTTTATTAGGAAGATTATGGGATAGCAGTATTAAATTCACCAAACCAAATTACTTTGTCCCAGTCATCCATATTGTAGTGCCGATATTCTTCTGCGCACGTGAGGCGTTGCTTGGTGAACAAAGTTTTGAGGCGCGGTTCCGGACACGTTAATTCGCTGCATTCAACCGCCTTCTAACTATGTGTACAGAAACTGGAGTATCGCGTTGGGCACTGAGTTCAGGAAAAATCGCTATATCGAATTTGTATCTACCTTAGAGCGCGATTTGTTGTATTAGTTGATCTCGAACAGTTGTAACACGCTTTTAGATAAATTATGATGTCCGCCAGATGTTTAGTAGGGGTTAATTATGTTTTGCATTGCACAACGCGCTTCATCTTATCAATTTTTACTTGAGATAACTCCTGTTTATATACTAAAATTATCTGGTCTCGTAAAGCCGCAAATAATTGTGTATTTTTTGGTATATTGTTTTTGTACTCGTATACACACAAACTCAAAAAAGAAAAATCGCACTCTACATAATTTTTGAAGTCGACAAACGATCTTTTCTTCTGTACGTATGTTACTACCAATTGTAAATATCCTAACCTTCATATTATATTCCCACCTAGTGTACATTTTCTAGAAATGTCTAGTTAAAATACTGTTATTAACGGTTACAAGTGTTTTCACGATAGCCCCAACCTCGGGACTACTACCTGCTTTGTGAAACACCTGTTTCATTGAGATGCTTATAATATTTCCTCGCAGCTGTACATAAGTTATGTGAACGCGATGCAAATATAGAATACAAGACAATAAGGATAATACTCTTTACTTCGAATAATATCCATTTACAGGAAAGAATATAATACAATAAATATATTTTCCATTGTAATTTAACAAAATAATAAAACAAAGAAAGTAAAGAATATTCCAATTAACTAAAATTTTCCAAATTACCACCAAGTTTCCGGGAAAGAAGAAATAGCAAAGATCAAATTGACGATGATTATTAAAGACTTGCACAAAAAAATACCACAATCTCTAACGAAGAAGATAGGAAGTTCATCGCTAGAAGTTAGATTAGTTTTAAGTTTCAAAATATACCATAAGGCTTCGTCAGATGTTATACGCCGTACAGATATGAAATTTGTATTATACTTTACTTCGTAGAAGTAGAATGAATACAAAAAGGTAATGGAAAATACTTCACAACAGGAGTTTGTTTATTAATTTTACTTTTTTTTTCGAGATCTTTTCGTTGCCTCCATCGCTCGCTTTATGGAATTTAAGTATTAAGAATACTTAAATTCCATAAAGCGAGCGATGGAAATAGCCCATACAACAATCTAAATAACAATCCATTGTCCATTATACGTAACGAATTTTATTATTTCTTACAGAAACACGATTAAAATTTATAGAATTACCCTACAAATTTGTTGAATAAAGAATAACAGGTTTCTCCAAAGTTTAATAATGTCTACCATCACGACTTATAAACTTTACTGCAGTGTTACCGTCAAAAACCAAGACAAATCGTTGGTTCGACATGTAACAATAATGAATGATTAGTTATCTGAACAACGACATTCTTTATCATTCGCCATTCCTATGCGTTAAAGAGAACCATGTTAAAAATTATTGTTTTCTTGTCAATAAGAAACAGCATAACCTAATTGGTGTCAGAAAAGAAAACATAATTATGTAGAGATAGTGTCAGCTCAAAAACTCCACATGACGAACATCATCTAACCTCAACCGCTAATTAACAAAGAAAGTGAAGAAGGTCAAAATAATGACAGCAGCTTTAAAAGCAATTGGTAAATTACTCGGTATATATTAAATAACAGTACGAGATTTGAATCTATAAAAATCACAAGCAGAACTTTTGAGGTAGCTCTTGCAACGAAATCTTCTAGCTAAAGAAACGCGAAACAGTATTTTTCGCAACATGAAAATGTTGTTGACTTCGGGATACATCATGAACCCAGTTCGTGAAGATTATTCATAGACTCATCAAACATTAACCTGAAAACAATTTTGATACATAATGGAAACCTTTATCTTTTCATTCTAATAGATTATGCTGCCTCTATGAAGAAAACTTAAACCCGAAAATTTTGTTATAGAAGGTGAAATACGAAGATTGTTTCTGGAATATTTGAGCGGATTCTAAAACTATTGCAATTATTTTAGATATGCGATTAACTTACAACAAATACTGTTGCTTTTTATGTCTTTGGGATAGTCTTAACAGAAAATCACAACATTAAGCAGAAGTGGTCACTACGTTAGTATTGTATGCCAGGGAAAGACAATATCCGACATCAGTCTTCAGTCTTAAGATCATAATTCCACTTCTGCGCCTTAATCTAGGGCTCATTAAAAGCTTTGTTATAGCACTGAATCAAGGAAGTGACGGTTTCAAATACCTTCAAGAAAAGCTAATGAAAATAAGAGAAGCTAAAGAACCTACGACGATGGTCCCAGAAGTACCCGACCCAACAAACAAAACAAAAAAATTTTGGAAAGAAATATATTTATTTTTCAGCTCTACACACTTTTCCTAGCGACGTTCAATAAGTTCGATATTCTTTTTATAATATTATAAGAACTGTGCTGCTCCTCAATATAGCCATTAACTGCCGACATCACTTCTTCATCGTTGGAAAATCTTTAACCACTGAGCCATTTTTTCAAGTTTGGGAACAGAAAATATTCCGAGGGGGCTAAATCTGGCGAATAGGGTGCACAAGGTAGCTATTCAAACTTTAATTTATCACTTTTGGCCATTGCAATAACGGATTGGTGAGCTGGTGCATTGTCTTGATGAAACAACACTTTCTTCTTAGCTAAATGTGGCCGTTATTGATTGATTTCTTCGCTATAACGTTGCGATAAGTTCGCATAATACTCGCCGTTGATAGTTTTTCCTTTTTCAAGATAGTCAATGAAAATTTTTCCATGCGCATCCTAAAAACCGATGCCATGACCTTACCTGCACAAGGAATAGGGTGCACAAGGTAGCTATTCAAACTTTAATTTATCACTTTTGGCCATTGCAATAACGGATTGGTGAGCTGGTGCATTGTCTTGATGAAACAACACTTTCTTCTTAGCTAAATGTGGCCGTTATTGATTGATTTCTTCGCTATAACGTTGCGATAAGTTCGCATAATACTCGCCGTTGATAGTTTTTCCTTTTTCAAGATAGTCAATGAAAATTTTTCCATGCGCATCCTAAAAACCGATGCCATGACCTTACCTGCACATGAAACGGTCTTCCCCTACCTTGGAGCCGGTTGTCCCTTTTGAGTCGATTGTTTTGATTGTTCTTTTGTCTCGGGTGTGAAGTGATGGATCCATGTTTCATCAATGGTTATGAAACGGCAAAAAAATTCTGCTCCGATGGTGTGAAACTTCGCTAAACACTCAATTGAAACATCTTCACGACACTGTTTTTACTCGAATGTGAGTAAACGCGGGACCCATCTTGTACAGAGATTTCTCATGTCCAAATAGATAATATGCGATATACTACACTTTTTTAAATGCCTACTATGTCTGCTAGCTCTCGCACTTTCAGTCGACCATCGTCCAGTACCGTTTTGTGGATTTTCTTCACTATTGCTGTAGTTGTCACCGCATTTGGTCGACCACTGCGATGCTCATCATGGCAGCTCGTACGGTCACATTTAAACTCTGGTCCCCAGTATTTCACTGTTGTAAACGAAGAAGCCCTCACTCAGAGTAGAATCCAGTTTAGCTTTTGTATAGGTTGGGCCGAAACCTTTCAAATAAAAGTGTTGTATTTTTGAATTTCCTCCATTTTTACAAATTCGCCAAAAATGTTCACTATTGATGGCTGCCAAACAAATACTAACCAACCTGGTGTCTTCAAACTTGAAACATGGTTTGTAGATTGTGTACTTTTTAAAACAGTGATATTTGTCAAACAACTACCGCCATTTCTGGATGAGGCCGGGTACTTATGGGACCACGCTCGTAAAGAAGAGATTTTTTAGACCTTAGATACGAGAAATAAGTCAGAAAATTTCGAATCAAATTGACGGTGCCAAAAAAAGCTGCGTAGGTATCCATGATATAAGTTTTTACCTTTTTTTAAAACAAAAAAGCGGAAAATTACAGAACGTTGGTAATGGACATGATGCAAGCATTTCACGGTGCTGGCTATAATATGACCTTAAATTACATATTCCGCATTCTCACATTTTTCCTATAAAAATTAGTATTCCTCACTTAATGGCAAAACCAAAAGTTGTTGGCCTGTGTAATTAGCGATAAAAAGCATCAAAAATTAATACGCTTTTGTAATGATATACCCATTTTCATTTATTATTTATTAACATATCACGTCTATCTGACTCTTATACCACTTTTCAATGATCACCGGTTATTAACTATTCAGCAACTGACGCACACGCATTCATTAACTCTGCCTAAATTGTGTACTTAATGAACATATTCCGCGTTAAACAGTAGCAATCTAATTACGTATTCAAACTGGGGTATTAACGCAAAATCTCCTGCGTACCGTCAAATATGTTTGTAATGAAGGTGATAGTATTTACTGACGTTTTAATCTTTCACTTTCGAAATTACGCGTTTCGTTATGTTAATTAACAAACTAAAATTGTAATAAACATAATCTCTTATGCTACCTGACCGTTTACTTATCAATGAGGAATATTTACGACCTTAAATAATATTAAATTACATTAACTGTCATATATTATTCTAAGGCATACAATCTGGTAATTAGGGGGCATGGAAATTTTGGCTAATTAGGATTGTAATATATCTTCGTGTGGGCTTGATAACATATGCTTTACATAGTTATTTACGGCTCTAAACAATCAGCAAGCAGTAAGTTTCGGTAACAATAGTATTATGAAGGCGGATCATTATTTATTTAGACAAAAAGGGCAACGCTAATAAAAAGTATTACTTGTTCTTCAATATGGCGATCCTTCAAAACATAACTCAAAATTGGCATTGATTTCCATCGTAAGGACACTTGTTATTTGAATAGAAACAGAACGTAGTCACTGAAGGTTGATATATAGCCCCATTCCACATTATTTTCATATTCTGTATACGTATTTCGACAACTAAGTTGTCATCATCATCAGATAATTAAACAGTGTCGCATCTGGAAATTACGGCAAAAATCCGAGAAATTCCGTACACGATTTGTACCGTCGAAAGCTAAAACGCACACCATATATTCGTTTCGCATAATTTTAAAAAATTGTATTCTAATCTTACACTATCATAAAAAAAATACGTGCATGCGTTTACCACACCCTGCCTTGTCAATGGTAAAAGAAGTCAAAGAGAGATGAGTTATGGGTAGGGTTCATGTCAGTGTTAAACACATGGCCCTTAACCTGGTACGTAGACTTCCGCGGTCGTGGTCCATGCTATCTGCTTCTGGGCTTCCGGGCTGGAACCGCCTCAATTGTATATATGCCGACGTTTCAGTTTCAGTGCAGTAGTCGAGCTCTGAAGATGTCCCATACAAATGGGTACGAAACGGCGGCAGATATACAAGTGACGCGGTTCTAGCCCGGAAGCCCAGAAGCAGATAACATGACCCTTGTTTTTCAAAATATACATGCTTTCATATGCGTCTAATTCGAAAAACTTACCCACATCCTTTACCCAATGCAAACAATCCGCAGTTCCACTATGATTACCTTCTAACACATGTTTTGCTAAACCGGATTTTTCTGGCCGATTGAATTTAGTAGGCGCAATATGTTCTTTATACCGGGTCGATCGTTTTGTTCGATCGATGTATTATTTACACCAATCTAGACATTTAATTCCGTAAATTCCCGCTTTTTTTGTTGTCCTGGATTTTGTCTTTCGCATTTATTAAGAGGGATTTGATGGAGATTAGTTTATCGAAATGTAACTTGAAAAGCGCGCTCTTTAAAAACACTATTCAAAGTTTTCGTGAAGGGGTGAAAAGGTAAACATATAAATTGCTTGTCTCGTTTGCTTTTAGGTGACAGATATGTGGAATCTCGAATTGTCATTCTTATATTAGCCTTCCTAATTAATCCATTGATTATTTCCGAATCGAAACCATCGTATCTCGCGATGTTCGTAATAAAGTTCAACTCTATTTCGTATCTTACTTTTATTAGTGGGAAACTAAGCAAACGATTGATAAGAAAATTGAAAGTCATATTTGGTTACATGCTACAATTTGAGTCCGCCGTGATGAATCTGTTGATATTAGTTTCTTTTCAGAAAATATCAATTTCTATTTAGAAAGTGGTTATACTTTATTTTACTTAATCCTATAGACTCTTATACCTTTCGGTGTCGAGTCATGCTGGAGTCGAGTCCTCCGCTTCCCCTCTCCATATCTCCCTCCACTTTCTCTGTTGCTCGCCAAAACCTTCATGTTCTCCCATCTTACTCCCCTCTTCTCCGCCGCCGCCCGCACTTCATCCCTCCACGTTCTTCTAAAGTGGTTATATATCAACCTTAATGGTGATTAAGTTAATCAACCTCAGGCTCCATCAAATTTACCAGAAAAAGAACTGTTTTTACCTTATTTTAAAACTTGAAAAAATGGAGTACTACAATTCAGAGATTAAAGTAATGTTTTTAAAGAACAAAACAAACTATGAAATAGTTTAAAAAGTACATGATCATCCAGTACTATGGATTATCATCGAATAAAATTACGCGAGGCTCTATAAATTGCATATTGATCAGTAGTTTTGATTTTATATAATGAATTAAGTAGGAAGAAATTATGTGCAAGATGTATGCCGCATTACTTGACTGTGGACCACATTTCAGCTCCCAATTTAGGGAAGTTAAGGCATGATCCGAAAGAGCTTTTAACTTATTTTGAAACATGAAAAAAGTGGAGTACCACCAATCAGAGATTGAGTTCATATTTTTAAAGAACAAAACAAACGATGAAATATTTAAAAAAGTAAACAATATGGTGCTGGACGACCATACTCTATACATTTCGAATTAGTCAGTGGTTTCCATTTCGCATAATGAATTGAATAGGAAAAAAGTTATGGGCAGGAAGGGTCCAAATCACCTTTAAATTTGATGAAGTTAAAATAAGATCCGAAAGAGTTTAACGCCGAAAAAACGGCCGAGGAAACCTGGATACGCCATTATACGCCACAAACAATGAACTGAAACTGGCAAAAATGTCTCGAAGAGAGCAAAAGCTGTACCCTCGGTCGGAAAGGTTATTTTACATGGACTCTATACTTTACTTTTGAAAATGTTAAATGTTTCTTTCATATTCCACTAGCTACAAGAACCCATAATAACACTGACATATAAAATTATACTTTTTGAATCTTGCATAATTTTAGAAGACTAAAGGAGGAATACCCCGATCTAACACTGGAACAGCGAGAACTGTTTAAACAAGTCTTACGCAAGAAAGCAGAACAGACCTGTGAAAACATGAAGACAAATCAAAAATAGGAAAGAACAAATTCGTGGAATTTGGAATTGAAAACAATAATAAAACTGAGAAAAGAGGCATACAAAATACAACAGAACAAAAACAGAAGGGTGGTAGTAGTTGTACATGTGTACCAACAAACAACTAACTGAGCATAGCGTTTGGAATTGATACGAACCTGTTGCGCAGAAAAATGTGACCGTTCCACTAACGATATACGGAGGGTCTTCCAATGAAGGTCCTTTATAGAATGTATATTTCTCGCAAGAAACTTTAACGTCATAGGGTTCGAATATTTTCAGGCCTTTAAGATTTATCGAAGGGCTGACATGAACTAATTTGTCTACGCTCGCTTTTATTTTAAATTTTTATAGCCATATTCCGACATTACGAGGATAGTTTGACAAGTAGTGAGAATGACACATAGGTGGCGCTCTAATTGGTAAAACAAATGCACTGTAATTTAGGTTGCCTATTTATATGTTTATACATTCCGATATTTAGATAAATCGGTTGATTAGTTTATTTTTGACAGCTGATTGAAAAAGAAGCAACACGTCGTCTTGTTAAAATGGAAAAAGCAGAGTATCGTGCGGTGATTAAATACTTCGTAATTAAGGGTATGAAAGCTACCGAAATAAAAGGTGAGTTACGGGAAACATTAGGTGAATCTGCTCCATCATCCGCCACAATAAGTGGATGGGTAAATGAATTTAAACGTGGTAGAGCAAGCTGTGTTGACGAAGCGCGCTCTGGAGCACCCAAAATCGTGACTTCTAAGGAAATGATTATAAAAATCCATAATATTATTACGCAAGATCGACGACTCTAAGTGAGAGAGATAGCAGACATGGTAAACATTTCAACAGAACGCGTACACCACATTTTAACGAAAGAATTGGGCCTTTCCAAGCTTTCGGCAAGATGGGTGCCGCGATTGCTTACGACTGATGAAAAGTTAACTCGTTTGAGCATTTCCAATGAGTGTTTGGACCTTTATAAGCGAAATTCGGTTGAATTTTGTAGGCGATTTGTTACTTGCGATGAAACTTGGATACACTACAGTACACCCGAAACTAAACAATAGTCGAAACAATGGTTAGAGCGTGGTTCTACACCTCCAAAGAAAGCGAAAACCCCTTTATCGGCAAACAAGGTGATGGCATTAATTGTTTAGGATTCAAAGGGCATTTTGCTCATTGATTACCTTCAGAAAGGCGCCAGAATAAACGGACAATATTATGCAGAACTTCGACAAAAATTTAATGTTGAAATTCGTGCTAAACGGCCAGGAATGGCAAAGAAAAAGATTCTGTTTCACCAAGACAACGCTCCCTCGCATACCAGCACAGTTGCGATGTCAAAAATCCAGAGTTGCTTTTCCAATTAGTACCGCATGCGCCTTATTCGCCGGATCTAGCCCCTTCCGACTTCCAACTTTTTCCAAAATTGAAAACGGCACTAGATGGAAAGAAATTTTCGTCTAGCGACGAGTTTATCATCTTCGTAATGAGTAATTTGCAAGCCTTCCGGAATCGCATTTTAGAGATGGCATAAGGGCATTGGAGAACCGGTGGAATAAATGTATTGCTCTTTTAGGAGAATGTATTGAAAAATAAAAATTATTTTGTGTTTAAAAAATTCGTTTTTCTTTTCCATTCTCACTACTAGACAAACTACCCTCGTATTTGGATGTCATCAGCAGGAAGAGGATTAATAGAATAACAAAAAATACGTCAAAGATAATTGATTTACGTATTAATAAATCTGGAGCAGTTCTTTCAGGGAAAGATAATAAATTTTGGGAGAATGGAATGTTAAAATCTCCATAGATTATGAACAACCTGTTACAGACTTTATTATATGTATATTACCTGTATTGCATAACTTCTTTCAAAATTAAAAACATTTCATTTATGTAAATTCTATTTGTATATTATTACATATATCCAGATACTTCTTACGTCCTTTAATTAAGTTTTGATGACGGCGATCAATTAAGAAGGAAATCTAATAAAGAAGTTCGAACTACTGCCGAAACAAAGTAATTTATTGAGATTGCTCTGAAGTAGTTTTGGTTCGTATCATTATAGGATAATTACGCGTTCTAATAAACACATTATGAGCGGAGAAAACGCCATTAAATTCACTTTTTCAACGATATATCGTTCTAATAGGATCCATCATCGTCGATATAATTTATTTGATTATATAATAAGATATTAAAGTCACGTCGTTTCGTTCAAGGAATAATTCTCATCTCAGATGCCGTCGGGATAATCTAGCGGTCCAAAATGGACCATTCCAAAAGATATAATACACATCTGGCTGCCTTTAATTACAAATAATCTTATCTTGAAACACAGTCATCGTACACAGAGACTGATCGCTAATTAAGATCTTACGGATGATTATCTTATTAAAATGCATTGCCACGAAAAAGTTTCGACGTATTTTTATTTCTCGTCCTTCATTAAATATATAACGTCAGACGTTCGTGTGTTTTGTTTCATGGGAGGAAGGCATTTTTCAGCAAGAGGAGAAGAAGTATTATGGGACGATGGTAATGGGAGACTGAAAAATATCACTTCTTCATCATTAATAATTAAACTTTTTATTAATGCATTGGCATTTCTTTTAATTAATCGGCGCGTTCCAATTACCATATTCAATACCTCTCGTGGGCAGGAAAAGATTGTAGATGGGGCGTACTCACTGCGGGGCTTGTTTGCGTATACATTTTTAAAATTAATATGTTACCGGTGTTATGTACTTGTAGGCGAGACAGTAGTGATATTTAAATTGCTAATGATTGTGTCTTATTTAAGATGTTGTGACACTTCGTTTGGAACGGAGAAATTAACCGTCAAGAATGATTATATTTTCATTATCTTGTTTAAGTAAGTTGTCAAAAAAATTTAACACGACCGTAATAAATTATAGGAAGATTTTACCATATTTGTAAGGTTATACGAGGGTAGCCGCTTATAAAGGGTTTTCCAATAGGGACTTGACAACTTTTAATTCAATTTGTGAACGCACCCTTTCACTAATCATCGAACTGTCACTGTCAATTTATTCAGTAAACTTAACATTTTCATCATGGTAAAGTAGACGAGCGAACAACGTCTGCAAATTATAAAAATTTACTACAGAAATTCGGAGTCGGTGACCGCTACTTTAAGAGCGTTAACTCCGATTTTCGGTCGTAATTCTCGCCCTAGTAGACAGGCAGTAACAAGTTTAGTGCAAAAATTTGAGTCTACATATTCGTTGTGTGATGTTGCCGTGTCAGTGAGACAACGGGTTGGTCGAAGTGTCGAAAATATCGCTGCCCTTGAAACGTCATTAGCAAATAATCCAAATATTCAATTCCACGGCGTTCTCAAGAGTTGGGCATCGCCCAGACCACTTTATGGCGAATTTTGCGTAAGGATCTTGGTTTACACCCATACAAGATCAAGCTGACTCAAGAATTGAAGCCGATGGACCATTTGAAGCGACGTACATTCTCCGATTGGGCTCTGTAAAAGATGCGCCAAGATGATCAATCTCATCTCAAAATCATTTTCAGTGACGAAGCTCATTTTTGGCTGAATGGGTTCGTCAATAAGCAAAATATGCGTTATTGGTCGAGTGAAAATCCACATGTGCTTCATGAAACACCACAAAAAATAACTGTTTGGTGCAGTTTGCATACCGGCGGCGTCATTGGGCCATATTTTCTCGTCGACGATAATGATCGTCACGTTACTGTGAATGGTAATTATTATTGCCCCGAATTGGAAGATATGGACTTGGACAACATGTGGTTTCAGCAGGACGGTGCCACAAGCCACACAGCACACGTTACAATCGATTTATTGAAGAGTAAGTTTGATGAGCGTGTTATCTCAAGAAATGGACCAGTCGATTTGCCGCCTTGTTCGTGCGATTTAACGCCTCTAGACTTTTTTCTTTGGGGCTACGTCAAGTCATTGGTCTATGCCAACAAGCCGACAACGTTGGAAGAGCTCAGAGCCAACATTGAACACGAAATAGCAGCCGTTTCGACCGAATTGTGTAGCCGAGTCATCGAAAATTGGGTCCAATGAATCGACCGCTGCAAACGTGCGCGCGGTGGCCATATGAACGAAGTCGAGTTCCATTCATAAATGTTTTGATTGTACTTCAACCCGATAATAAAATTTTTGAAATATCTCAAATGGTCTGCATTTTATTTTGAAAAAAAGTTGTCAAGTCCTTATTGGAAAACCCTTTATTATATTAGATATTATAAAAATCAAAAATGAAGTATTTTATGAGAAATATAGCACTAATAAGATGTGTTAATTAATAGAGCCGCAGACAATTTGTTCTTGACTTCGTAATTATATTTTATCATTACAATTGTTTATCTTTCCGATTAATGAATTAATGCACTAAAAACTCTGAAATTATTTAAGGTTTTAACTGTTACATACGAGGGTAGCCGTTTATATTTCGGCAATGGCAAACAAAAAATTTTCTTATTATCGAAAATATTTCAAAATTTCAAAATATTCTCCTTGAAAATCAAAAACTTTCGCATTCGTTTAAATCAATCCGAAAAGCATTGTTGCACTGGGAAGGCGGTATCTCCAAAATATGAGTTTTGAATGCCTCAACTGCCTCTTCCGGCGTAGAATACCGTTGACCTCGAAGTTTATTCTTCATGTGCGGGAACAAAAAGAAATCACAGGGAGCTAGATCAAAGCTGTATGGCGGATGGCTCATCAATTCAATGTTTTCCCGGTCAAATATTCAATTGTTTAAACCGATCTGTTAGAGCTCGCATTGTCATGGTAGAGAATGATCTGTCGTTTTCGGTTTGCTGCCCTTATTTCTTCAAAAACGTTGTCAAAGAAATTGTTGTGTACCACGGTTGCAATGTGACCGGTTTTTCCGAAAAAACAGGCGACCATTTCTTTTGATGTGTTTCGAGCGCGAACAACTTTTGTTAGTTTTGGCTCATCTTGAAACCACCAATCTACGCGAGTCCTTTTTTGAGCGGTTATCAAATTATGTGGGACCCAACGTGAACATAGCTTCTTAACGGCTAAATGTTCATGCAGGATCTTATGCACGCTGGTGTGGCTAATTCTTAGAGATGCCTCGATCTCACGGTATGTCACATGACGGTCTTGCATTATCAAATCGGACACTGCATTAATGTTTTGTCCAAGTTTGAATTCACTATAGCAACGATAAATTATAGTTTTTGATGGTGCTTCATCACCATGTAAAGAATTCAGCTCGTCGACGCATTCTTGTAGAGATAATCCACGCCGGAAGTTATGAAAAATAATTGCACGAAAATGTTCGCGAGTTAATTCCATTTTTTCGTTGACATAAAATTTAATAGTTACTGTCAACAATAGAAATAGCGACCGGAATAATAAAACTGTCAAGGTAAATATATTGTCAAAAATGACAAACTTTACGATGCAATCATCAAATCGGAGGCAACATTAACAGTGTTTTCAGTTACCGAAATATAAACGGCTACCCTCGTATAAGCGTTGTACTGCCTTCTGAGATAGGAATGGACAATAATTTTAAAATGATGTTAATAATTATATATAAATATATATTTAAGTTATTTACGACGGGAAATTAATGAAAATTATTATTTTCTGCTACACCGTCGTTAATTAAATATTTATATTATACTGCCTGGTAGCCTAATTGGCAAGGCATCCGTTTAGCAAACGTCAGATAGAGGTTCGAGTCTTTCTCCACCACAGAAATGTTTAATTATTTTCTGTGATTTTAATTAACGATGGCGCAACGGAAAATAATAATTTACAATAATTTTTTTGAATAAATACTTAGTAGTTAATATCGAATTGACAATAATAGTATAAAAATATATATTTTTTCAGGTGCAAATTTCCGATAACGGCATACCAAAACTATCTTCCACAACGAGAGTTGTAGTAACTCTAGAAGACATAAACGACAGCACTCCAGAATGCGAACAAACCTTCTATAAAGTTCTAATACCTGCCAGTCCGAATCTCAGCCAGCCATTGTTTCAGGTAAAACAAAACACGTTTCATGACTCAATTACACTGTATACCAAACTTCAAATGTAATCATTTATTTGTTGTGTCATTCCACTGAAACTCTGATTATAGTTGAAAGAATACCAACGAAACCAAATCGATTTTTGTTTTATACCTGGCTTACATCCCCCTGTTCCCTTAGATGTTGATACGTATAGTAAATATTTGTCGAAAGTAAAAGGAACCGAGGGGTCGGAATTTAAAATATAAATTGGAATACGGAGTCAAATAATTTTGGTCGATAAATTTTAAAATCAACGTAGTTCTTAATGACAAATCGAAATTTGTTCCTTGGTTTATTCGTAAATAATATACAGAAAAGTACGGGTCAATTAAATACAATTTCAATGATATTGTATTAGTAGAATACACGTCAATAATATAGTTCTTTCTCAACTCTTCACGCGTATCTGATAATACCCTTGACATTAATTCACAAATAATATTATAGTCAGAAATAATATCAAAAGAAACACGTTCTTATTTGAATACGTATAATAAATATTTTAAAATCAATACTAAATAATTTTTTAAATAATATCTAGACGGATATAAAAACGCTCCCTCGTATCACAGAAAATGAAAAAAACACTGAAGTATGTCATACTGAGGCTGTATTTGTAACAAAAAACTGTCTTCACTCTCCCTTCACCTAGCTTACATGCTTTGTTCGCACATTCAAATGACCAAATTAATCTCTATAATAATAATTATTATTATTATTATTATTATTATTATTATTATTATTATTATTATTATTATTATTATTATTATTATTATTGCTGGATCACTGAAGGTTGATATATAACTCTTACCCCATTAATTTTCGTATTCTGTATACGTATTTCGACAACTAAGTTGCCATCATCAGCACCACCATTATTATTGTTATTATTATTATTGTTATTATTACTATTACTTTATTTAAAATTTTTAATCTGCATTGGTTATCAATATACTTTTATATTCGTTCGAACTTAACCAAAAATGTGTCTGAAACAATAATATTTTTGTAATACTGCAAGTAATACCTGAGAAGAGGTAACTTAGAAAATAAGATTTGTTTTCGTTGGTATCCTAATAAATGCAGACCGCGATCGTGGCGTTAAGTGTCGGAACATTTAAAATCTTTGCTTAAATTCATAAACAAGAGACAATTGAATTTAACACTAAGAAATTATTGTAAATAAATATAAAATTAACTTAAACCCTATCTCAATTGCTGAGAACTGAATTATTAGGAAAAAATGGGGAGATAGACTAAGAGCTTTAGGTAATATTCAAGTAAATGAGAGCAATTTTATTGGCACAAAGATTACTTTTGTTTATTTGTTAACAACTGGTGTGTATCTTTATATTACGAGGCGTGTTCAAATTTAAATTATAATTTGAATCTAGCGCCAAACAAAACGAAAACTGTCAGAATTGAGTAGTACTCTTTGGTGCATGGAAACAAGTACTATCCTCTTTCAGTTGTTCATCAACCAATGTGCAAACATGAATACAAGTGCACCTAAACGTGGAACACCATATTATTATTAAATTTCCTACAAAAGAAACGCTAAACCTTCAGAAATTTGTGATGGATAGTATGTTGAAAGAACAATGGGAAATATAAGAGTTTATAAATGGAATAAATCTTCTAAAGACGACCGAGAACATGCCGAGAGTGAAGCACACTGTCGATATCCAAAGAATCAAGACAACAGACGAAATGGCTGATCGTAGAATCGCAGTGTGGCATATTGTTTATACACTCTATATTAGTGTTAGCAGTGTAGATAGTTGTATCAGTAAGCAACTTCATTACCAGAAAGTATGCGCACGTTGGATTCCGCGAATACTAACTGTTGAACACAAGCAAACACGTTTGCAGGTGGCTCACGCATTGTTGGTACAATACGAAGAAGAGTGATGCTTTTCTACAGTCTACTGTTACCGCTGACGAAACCTGGGTACATTATTTTACACCAGAAAGCGAAAGTGTATCAATACTGTGGTGACATCGTTCATCTCCCAAACCAAAGGAGGCAAAAACTACTTTTTGGCCAGGAAAAAATTATGGCTACTTTCTTTTTGAATATGCGAGTCGTTCTCTACGGTCGATGACCGATTACGAACAATGGGAAAAATCCAAAAGATGAGAAAATGGCTGTTACATTAATTGGATGATAGGTAAATGGAAAATCGAAAAATCGTCTGTGAAATACTGCTTTAAAGGTATGATCGGAAGCCATTTCTGTATCGAATAGTGACGTGTAATGAAAAATGGATTTATTTTGAAGACCCTAAGCGTAAAAAAATCATAGTTATCACCTGGCGAAGCCGGCCTATCGACTCCAAGGCCAAATCGTTTCGATCGCAAGACAATGCTCTGCGTTTAGTGGGACCAGAGTGGCGTGGTGTTTTACGAACAGTTGAAACCTGGTGAAACAGTTAATACCGATAGCTACCAACAATAAATTATAAATTTTAACGATGCATTGATAGAAAAACGTCCAGAATGGACCCGAAGACAGGGTAAAGTGATTTTACAGCACGATAACACGTCGTCTCATACAGCAAAGCCAGGGAAGCGTGGAAAGCACTTGGATGGGACATATTATCGCACCCACTGTATTCTCCAGACCTTACCCCGTCCGACTTTTTCGCATCAATGGGACACGCGCTTGCAGAGCAGCACATCACCAGTTTCAAAGAAGTTAGAAAATGACTCGATGAATGGTTTTTCTCAAACGATAAACAGTTTTTTTGGTATGGCATCCTTAAATTGCTTGAAAGATGGGCAGGATCTGTAGAATCAAATGGCCAATACTTTAAATAAATAAATTTGTAGTTTTCTTACAAAAAAAAACCGGTAATGACTTTCCGGTACATCTGGTACATTTTTTGCAACAAAAAAACAAAAGAAATCTATTCGAAATATCACAATCTATTTTATCTACTACTTCGTGATAGACTTTTGATAAATAAATCTGTCCATCTGGAATATGTTTTCCAGTATGCTTTTGTAAAGAGGTTCTTAAAACAGGATTGCTTATTTTGTCAAAGGAGGCATTAACTATTATAAGAGCACACAAATAAATAAAAGCACTTCATGGCTTTTGAATTAATATGGTTATCAATTGTATATTTTTGGATACAAAGTAAATGTTCTTGACAAACACTGCAATGTCTTCAGCATAGTTTATTGATAAAAAGTTAGTACGATTATAAATTCATTTCGCCATTAACTGTCGGTAACGGCCACCGTCCATTTTGTGAAACTAAATGAATATTAAATTGAATACAAAATTTCAAAATAAATATGGGAATAAAATAAAGGAAATACCGGGAAAAAATATTGCAAATCAAACATTAAATTATCAAATAATATCTAGGTATCTTACGTACAATCTAATTAAATATTTTAGCTAACGAAAATGTAATCTTTGGAAATTGTACAAGAATAATAATCAGTGTTGATCGAACGACAATAAGAACACAATTGTACTTAACGCCACCGTTATTTTGACGCCTACGCCACTGGTAGGACACCATTTAAATCCACGATCGCAGTCTGTGCTAATAAGTTCATACCTACACATAATCTTTATTCAAACACAACTCCATTCTTTTCAAGAAAATCATTTAATATATCCGCATTTATTTATCAAATAAACTTGCGTGCATAGAAATCGGCCCACTGTAAACTTTTGACTTAAACTATATATTTTTTCAAAATTATTCATCAGATCAAAAAAAGAAATATGCTGTTTTAACGACAATTTAATATGCTTTAATGTGAGTATAAATTTATTAAGAAGGCTTATCGTTTATAGCGTAGCAACCGGTAAACAAATAAAACGTGGATGATTCCAACGAAAATAACAAATTTGTCAATATTAAAATTATTGCGTTTGCAACTAATATTTGCATATTATTCGTTTTCCTTAATCTCAATAGTGTTCAAGTGTGTTAGTTTAATGCATACTACACCAGAAAAAGCCGCCCAAGTTATTGCTTTAATCGAAAATGGGCTTGGGCAGCGAGCTGTTGCTAGACAATTGGATATGACACGCGCAGCGGTTCGAAGAGTGTGCAACCGTTATGAGGAGACTGGATCCTTTCATAGGCGACCTGGAGCAGGCAGAAGGCGATTTACTACCGCTCGTGATGACCGCTTTATTGTATCAACAACATTAAGAAATCGTCACTTTAATGCCGTTCAAGTGCAACGACAGCTCCGTGAGGTGCGAGGAGTGGTTATTAGTCAGTGGACAGTAAGACGAAGACTGCAGGAAAATAACCTGATCCCTAAAACACCTGCGATTGGCCCAAAACTTACTCTAGCTCATCGGCAAGCACGCCTGCGTTTTGCACGGGATCATTTGAATTGGACGTTGGAACAATGGGGATCTGTTCTGTTCTCAGATGAGACCAGAATATGCCTCCATGGTAGCGACCGAAGAAGGAAAGTGTACCGAAGACCAAGAGAGCGATTTGCAGATTGCTGCCTTGAAGAGCGGAGTGCTTATGGAGGTGGTTCCTGTATGATCTGGGGTGCAATTTCTATAGGAGTACGAACCGACCTTGAGTTCATTCGTAGGGCCGACCGTGTTCACGGAAGAAGTGGTTTAATGGCTGCTAGATATATCGAGGAGATTTTAGCAATTCATGTGGTATCTTACGTCGACTACATTGGAGACGAATTTACCTTTATGCATGACAATGCAAGGCCGCACACCGCAAGAATTGTGCAAGATTACATTGCAGAAGTCGGTTTTCGGGTTATGGAGTGGCCAGCATGCAGTCCTGACCTAAATCCCATCAACATTTATGGGATGAGCTAAAACGAAGAATTCGAGCTAGACTTCATACCCCAAACTCGATCCCAGAGCTTATTGTTGCAGTAGAAGAAGAGTGGTTTAACATCCCTCAAGAAGCAATTGCAAACTTGATTAGATCAATGCCTAATCGTATGAGAGATGTTATTAGGGCAAGAGGAGGTCATACCCATTATTAAAAAATTAAGTGTTAAGTTTTAAATTGCCAATAACCCTATATATGTTAATAAAAAAGATTAATTTGCTTAATGTATTAATTTCACTATGGTAAACATAGAAAGTCGAAATAAGTTTTCATAAATTTATACTCACATTAAAGCATATTAAATTCTTAAAACAGCATATTTCTTTTTTTTTAATCTAATGAATAATTTTGAAACAATGTATAGTTTAAGTCAAAAGTTTACAGTGGGCCGATTTCTATGCACGCAAGTTTATATATTATTAGTTTTTAATTTTTTTTACGGAAATTTTATTTAGAAAGTTACCCATGTTCTACAATCAATTATTTAAATTAAATCAATTTTCATTCTTTTTTTAAACTCCAAAAATCGTTCATATTTTTTTAGTTATTATTTAAAATGAAACCGCTTTCGGCAATTTGCATAATTGAAAATTGAAAGCTGCAGAGAGAAAAAAAAACGGCTTTACTATATATTTTTCTGTCGTTATTGTCATTCGAAGCAGGCTTTGTTCGGTGCCACAACGCGCGCGGACTAAATGTTTTTTGTTTGGTTCGTCAATTTTTTGTGTGTTCACTATTTTCACTCGACGTTTTCATTTTTATGACTCTCTTTCCTCCCCCTGTTCGATTCGAACTCTCAACACGTGCAAACACATTTCGTTCATTTGTTTCTTCACCTTTTTTTTAGGCATCGCAATGCAATGCACATCGCATCAGGTGTACAGAAAAAAAATAATAAAAACCTCAATTTTCATTTGCTATTGTGTCATGTTGTGCAGTTACCTTTCATCACTTACGAGATGAGCTATCCCCCATTGTATTTGACACTTTTTTTGTGTTGTATCCCTTTGTTACACCCTTTTTGTGTTTTAATGAATATTTTATTAAAATAGGAATATGCAAGTGATACGGAAGGTTTGCTTGAAAACATAAGCCGTTGGGTATAGTATTTAATAAAATAAAATACAATTGTCAATATAAATTATTCAAATTTTTTAACTAAAGTCACATACAGAATGTTTTTTTTTTTGTATGGGCATCTTGGGAACTACAATAGATACAGATTTGGTTAAATATGGAAGGAAATATAGTTTTACGAACTGGACTTAGTGCTCCTGTTGTATTTTAGCAAAAGTTCACAGCTTACTAGATATTTGTAGAAAACTAGCTGTAGCTATTGTCTTGGAGTTTTATGCACCGACGAAACCTAAGTTAGAAACGGATGTTCAACAGCAACAATGAACACCTGTGGATGCAATAAAATCCCCATCTTGAACCAAGGGAACTCCAAGTCAATTTAGATTCAACATTTATTGAGGTATAATCGGTACCAGGAGTACCGGAAAGTCATTGCTGCTTTCTTCGTAAAAAGAACTACATAATTTTCAAGAAAATGGAGAAATGTATTTATTCAAAGTATTGGTCATTTGTTTCTACGCACCCTGCCCATCTGTCAGGCAATTTGTGGATGCCATCCAAAAAAAACTGTGCTTTGAGCAAAACCATTCATCGAGCCATTTTCTAACTTCTTCGAAATTGGCGAAGTGCTGCTCTGCAAATGCGTGTCCCATTGATACAAAAGGGTGGGTGACTATCGGAGAGGGCAAGGTCCAAAGAGTACGGTGGGTGCGATATTATGTCCCATCCAAGTGCTTTAAATGCTTCTTTGACCGGTTTTGCTGAATGAAAGGACGCTATATCGTGCTGTAAAATTACTTTACCGTGTCTTCGAGCCCATTCTAGATCTTTTTCTATCCATGCATGGTTCAAATTGATAATTTGTTGTCGGTAGTAGTCGGTATTAATTGTTTCACCAGGTTTCAACAGTTCGTAATACACAACTAAACAAAGAACATTGTCTTGCGAACAAAACGATTTGGCCTTGGAGTCAAAGGGCCGGTTTCGCCAGGTGATAGCCATGATTTTTTGCGCTTAGGATTTTCGAAATAAATTCATTTTTCATCACCCGTCACTGTTCGATGCAGAAATGATTTCCGATCATACCTTTGAAGCAGCAATTCACAGACGATTTTTCATTTGCCTGTCATTCAATTGATGATACTTTCCCATCTTCTGGATTTTTCCCATTGTTCGTAATCGATCGCTATCGTTTTCTAGGCCACATTTAACGCTTTTCTTATTGTTTTTGAGTTTAGGTTGGGTCTTCATCCAATAACTCCTGCAGTCTCGCATCTTTAAACTTTTTCGGTTTTCCAGAACGTTCTTTATCTTGCACATCGAAATCACCACTTTTGAATTGTCGACGCCACGCCTCATATGTTTTTACGATTGGAGCATGCTCACCGTAAGTTTCTGCCAGCAAACGATGACTTTCAGCGGCTTTTTTCTTTTAATTAAATGAGAAAAGTAATACGCGCCGCAATTGCACTTTTTCAAGTACGAAACTCGACATTTTTCACTTCGACTTAACTGCAGCTACTGCTTTCTATGTTGCATTAGGACTAGTGTAAATCGGTAGCGGATGGGTTTATATAGTGATATTAGACATGGGTCATTGGAGCATTACTCTTGTAGTTGAGTCGTTTGAAGATACAGGGGACTAGGCATTGCGTAGAGTGTAACTATCATCATATCTTTTCTAATGTGTTTTTTTTTAGTTTAAATTCGTATTTAGTTTATTTCTTTATATGATTCAGCAGCTGTACGAATTGTATTTTATTTATTGTAGTTCTCTCTAAGTTCTATAAGTGGGTGTAATGCCTGTTGAACAAAAAAGGCATATTATTATTATGATGCTCGAAGAAACACCGTATACGAAACTCGACATTTTCAAAGAGGTATAAATCTATGACAGTGTTACTTTCGCAAAATATAACATGTATAGCTTTGAAGCTTGATGTCAGTAGAATAAAATGATGTGTGTCAAATCGTAACATTGTATACTTAAGCCTAGCGACATCTGTTAGAAAAACTGGTAATGACTTTCCGGTACAACTGGTACAAGATTTTTCGGACACTGTTCTTGATGAAACGTTAACTGATGATCGCTATCTCAATTTCCTAGAAACTGAGTTGCAGGATATATTAGATGAGTTGCATTTGGAGACCAGAACCATATTAAAATGGTTTCAGCATGATGGGACCCATCCATATTATATTATCCATATATTATCATATAAAATTTACGAACTCCTGGATATGAAGTGGCGTATATGCATATTCAGTGGCCCCTCTCCTTCTACGAATCTAACAATTTTGAATTTTTTCTTGGGCACGGTGAAAAACAAACTATACAAAAGAACCTACGATGCGCCAAATGATCTGGAACAAGCGGGTTTCAAAAACTGACAGACAACTTCGTATAAAATACAAATTACATTTTAAAAAGATAAAGAACAGTGACAACAATAATATTATTTTTCACCCATGGATTTTGAATAACCAATTTTGAATTTAGTTTGAGAAATGCATTTTTGTTTGGATTGTGTAATTTAATTTTTGGAAACGTAGTTGCATTTTTATTAATTTAATGATGAATTTTCATCAATTAAGAGCCGAATCAATTCAATATTATCTAAATACGTCGATTTTAAATTACAATTATTTTAACATTGTAAATATTCTATCAAACAAGCATTAAAAAGTACTATTTATCTACAACTGAAGAACTTACTACTTAAAGAAGTTGTTTTATATTTATTGTATTCTTTGTTTTGTAAGTGAAATGTTAAGCAAAGAATATAAGCACATTACAATTTTAACATTAACGCTTTCATGAATCCCCGATACCTGTTCTATGTCTGTACATATTATGTCTAGATAATATAGACTAAACCCAAACAACGAGCAATGTCATACTCATCAAACATGTCATTAGTAACATGAAACACAATCATCGACGGATTTAACAGAATTCACCCGTACAATGGGCATTGATAACATGTATACAGAAGGGACGATCAATAGGTGTCCGTGCACTCTTTCGCCACATATCTCTACTCATTACATTATTCAAGCTGGAACGGTTTTTCAATCAGTGGCGACGATTCGTGTTTTGAAACAACCGTCGTGTGTACACTGTTTTGCAACCCACGTATTGTCTGAATACTATCGATGCAAAGCACATGATTAAATGTATGTCGTAATTCTTGAAATTCTTGGACGTCATTACATCGTTGTTATATACCCAGGTACAGTTATAAAACAATTTAAGAATGTACGTACAAAGGGTACTAGGAAAGTTTTGCAATACAAGTAATTTCCTCTATACTCAATACACCTCTCCATCCTCCGAAACCAATCTTTAAACCAGTTCTGCCAAGTTTCACTAGGGAGTAAAACACACTCGTTGTCCCAAGTCCGCAGAAGATCCCCATCACTGGAAAACCGCCCTTTTAGCTTCATTTTCACATGCGGGAACAGTGCAAAGTCGCAGAGAGCAAGTTCTGGACTCTAGGAAGGGTGCTCGAGAAGTTTCAATCCTGTCGTGAGTAGTAAAGTCCGTTAAGTGTCTCCAAAAAGATGATCGCGACGTTTTTCTCGAAAGCAGGTCATGTAGCAACAATTCCTCTATAAGATCAAAGAACTGCTACTGCCGATTGGTATATAACCATTTGTTTGACGCAAGTCATCGCTGAGCTTCGAAAAACCAGCGTCGAACGATCAATGATCCTCCACCACGACAATGCAAGTTAGCACACAGCACGCAAGAGAATTGAATTTTTAACGCAACAGAACGTCGAATTGTTGGACCATCCCCCGTACAGTCTGGACACAACTCCCAACGATTTCTTTACCTTTCCGAAAAAAAGAACGGACTGCTTGGTCAAAGGTACCAGTCGTCCGAAGGAACAATCGATGCCTTCAAAAACACAATTTTGACTGTACCAACAAACGAGTGGAACAACTTTTTCCAGAGTTTGTTCGAGCGCATGCAAAAGTACATTAATCTTCGTGGAGAATACTTCGAAAAACAATGAAGTCTTTAAAAGCTATCTGCTGTTTTATTCCAGTTTTATATGCAAAACTTAAAAGACAACCCACGTATAATACAGCATCACAAGACCTTTTCCTTCGAGACCCAATTGGCTCAGAGTGGTTGTCGATGGTTTACAATTTGTTTCTTTTGACGAATACCTAGATTCATTGTTTAAGTTCGCAACTGTCAAACTTGACATTTTAGAACATCAACTCGGTAGTTTACGTGGTTTGTTCAAAAGGAAAGGTGAAATTTGAATTTTTTTGAAAAGTATTTATTTATTCATCAATATCCATTTTGTCCCCTTCAAAGTAATCCCACTCAGATATAATGCACTTATGCCGGCGCTTCTTCCAATCCTCGAAGCACTTCTGAAATGCGCTTTTCAGTATGGCCGTCAGCTCGTTCTTCGGTTCTGACTTTATCTCATCAATTGTGGCAAAACGCTTTCATTTCATTGGTCTCTTCAGTTTTGGGAATAGGAAAAAGTCGCAGGGAGCCAAATCTGGTGAATAAGGTGGTTAAGGCATGATTAGGGGATTGTTTTTGGCCAAAAAATCACGAACAAGCATTGATGTGTGAGCTGGTGCATTATCGTGATGCAGAATCCATGATTTTTTTCCACAATTCCGATCGTTTAAGCCGTATTGCTACACGCAAACGTTGCATAACTTCCTTGTAGTATTCCTTATTAACCGTACGACCTGTTGGCAAGAACTCATGGTGCACCACGCCATTGTAATCGAAGAAAATAGTGAGCAAAACCTTCACATTTGATCGAACTTGGCGTGCATTTTCTCGGCCTTCTGTAAAGCGCTGGTACCACTTATAAACACTTTTTTGAGGCAAAGTGGACTCGTCGAATGCCACAGTCAACATTTCAAGTGCCTTGGAGCACTTTATTCCATTTTTAACGCAAAATTTAATACATATTCTGTGATCCATTTTTTTCAAAAGACGAAAATTTCAAAGTCGAAGAACGCACACAAACGAGACTAAGCTTTTCAGTTGTCAACAACAAATTACTAATCCAAATTGGCTGATAATGCCAACATATGACTAACACATGTGTACCAATATAACGAAAAAAATTTCGATAATCGAATGTGCACAGCGCGCGAAAATTCAAAATTCACTTTCCTTTTGAACAAACCACGTATATTTACAAGTTAATACTACGTCGAATTTCCTTTAAAATAATATGACCTAATTCATACTTTACTTTAATTGAAAGTCTATGTATAGAATTACAAATTTCTAACTTTATACGACTATCCATCTTCAATCGATGTTGTTTTCTCAATAAAAATTGAAATTTAGACAATTCATCAATTAAGAAGCCTTCCTCCGTCTTTTATATCATAAATGAATTCAACCAGAACGTTCTAGTTCCTACGTTCTGCCTTTTCGATGAGTGTAAATATTATTCAAAATCTCGTCGAGTCGTCGAGTCCGATGCAAAATTAAAGTACAAATGTTTTGATATTCTGGCGTATTGGCGAACGTTACGCGCCGTCAATAACGACTGGTCTCATCTAACCAAGCACGTAATCGGAGCGAACTCTACCGTTGCAACCGCTCAACTTTCTCGTATAAATATTTGAAACAGCTGCAAACCGACGAACGCAATATTTCCAACGAAAAAACAAACACGAACGGCAAACATTTGATTCGAAGTATGACATCCGAGAGGCCGGATGCGGAGAATGCGGTTTTAAAATCAAATAACAATACGAAAAAAAGGCTTTTTTTGGTACACGTGGTGTGTGTGTTCAAACAATTTGAAAAGTCGATTACCTTTCAAAATTATTTTAAGAATAGGAAACGTTTCGAAGCATATTTAATAGTTATTTAACTTACAATTAGCGAAAATATTATAAAATAAATCAGTTACCTAACAAGACATCTGATGTAGAAACTATCTGACGCAAGAAGAATCCTTTTTTTACTAACTGTTAACTTTGAAATACGAGTTCTAGCAATTAGATAACAAGACTGGTGTAAGAAATGTTATTTATTGCTAATAAACCTATATTTTACTTTTACTCCATTCAAGATACTCTCCTCCGATATTTATACACCGCTATATTCGTCTCTTCCATTGTTCAAAACAATGCTGTAGTTTGTCAATTGTCAACCTCTTCAACAACTGCCATTTTTGCTTTTACATGTTCAACAGACTGGAAATGTGTTCCCTTTAATGCACTTTTCACTTGTGGGAACACGTAGAAGTCACATGGTGCGAGATCTGGCGAATACGGAGGATGATCAAGCACATCAATGCATTTGTCCGCTAAAAACTGCTGCACAGATAGGACATTGAGCTGATGCGTTGTCCTGGTACAGAATCCACGAGTCGTTCTATTAAAAATCCTGTCTTGTATTCTTTACTCTTTTCCTCGGCTTGATTAGGACTTCTTTGTAATATTTCTGATTAACAGTTTGATCCTCAGGCACCCACTCAGTCATGATAACACCCTTGATATCGGAGAACAAGATCAGCATTGCCTTCAATTTCGACTTGCTCATTCGCGCTTTTTCTGCCTTGGCGATTCGGCGGTCTTCCAGTGCATCGACTGACGCTTTGTTTTTGTGTCATACATACTTATATAAGTAAAATCTGTTTAGGAAATATATATTTTTTATAATCTATTGAGAAAATTAATTCTTCGTCATTGTTATTGTAGGCTATGAAATTAGAATCCATAGAATTGGAATATTTACAAGTCTTTAAATAATTATCACTTAGTTGGGGGGATGTAGCTATCAGTTGAAGCAGCTGCGCTACTTAAATCATCATTTACAAAGATGCGTTCATATACATTATCTTAAATTTTATCTACCTGAGGCATATTTCTTCCTCTAATTAACTATGTCTAATATACAACAATAATAGTAAGCAATGATTACACATATTCCATAATTAATAGTATGTTAAAACTTGATCGAGCTGTCTTACTTATATATTAAACCTATCATATCAGACACTTTGAAAGTGCTATTATTTATTCAATGTTTCATTTGAGCCCATACCATTTCTTTGGAAGTAACCTTAAGATTATCTGATCAAATCTCATTGCGATATCTTCACGTTAGTACTTATCAAAAGAAAACAAATGTCGTAACAATAAATAACGGTGAATAATGCAGCTAATTTCACCCTAGTCAAATTGTTTGTCAAAATACAACATTGCACACTGACAGAGTTATGTACGAGGTGAGGCAGTTAAATAACGGGACTGCACTCCTTCCATCTCTGAGCCGCATCGGAAGAGGCTGTAATTGGAATATAATTGATCTTGATACTTCCCAAGCAATAACCGATAGTTACGTCTTTGTCTGCTTTTAGTTTACTTTCGAGCTTTAATTATAGAAGACACTGTTACTTAGTGCCGCGATAATGGTCAACATAAAAATCGAGCAGCGAATTAACCTGAAATTCCTAGTCAAATTACAAAAAATCACAGAATGTTTAAAAATGTGCTTGGTGATAATGTTATGTCACGTTGACGAGTTTTTGAATGGCATCAACGATTTTCTGAAGGTCGGGAAGAGGTCGAAGATGATGAACGTTCTGGTCGACCTGTGACTTCAAGAACTGAAGAGAACGTTCCGAAAATTAACGAAATTGTCCGAAAAGACCGACGTCTGAGCATTCGGATGGTTGCCGCTATTGTAAACATTATCAAAGAAACAGTAAGACACATTTTGCATAATGAATTAAACATGACAAACGTTGCAGAATTTGTGCCGAAAAACCTTACTCAGGAGCAAAAAGACGATCGAATGAACATTTGCTCTGACATTATGGAACGACAGAAGAACCACACTTGCTCACAAAATTCATCACACGTGATGAAACTTTGATTTTCCAGTAATACCTGGAAACAAGGCATCTATCGATGCACTGGAAGATCGCCGAATCGCCAAGACAGAAACATTGAACGAATAAGCAAGTCGAAATTGTTTGTCAATGTTGGTCGTTTTCTGTGATATCAAGGATGTTATCATTACTGACTGGGTGCCTGGGGATCAAACTGTTAATCAGAAATAAAGGGTGTTTCAAATTGCGCGTTTTTTTTTTTGAGAATAAATAATTTAATAATTAATTTAGCACTGAAGGCATATAAGGTTTAAATAACACAGGAACTGAAGCCATTAGGTCATTGAAAACGTCGTTCATTTGGCAAATTCATCAATGAACAACCAGCTGATTTTTCTCAAAAAATAATGTTTTCCGACGAGGCACATTTTAAACTTGGTGGCTATGTTAATAAACAAAATTGCCGTATCTGGGGTGAGGAAAATCCACGAATTATTCATGAGAAACCTATGCATCTTAAACGAGTTACTGTTTGGTGTGCATTATGGTCAGGTTGTGTAATTGGGCCTTACTTCTTTGGAAATGCTGCTGGTGAAGCTGTAACTGTCAATAGTGATCGATATCATCGGATGATGACCGAATTTTTGTGGCCTGAATTAATGAATATTGATCTAGAGGATATGTGGTTTTAACAGGATGGCGCTACACCTCACATTGCATACGAATCAATTGATTTATTGAGAGAAAAATTTCCTGGACGTGTAATCTCAAGAAACAGTGATGTTAATTGGCCACGAAGATCATGTGATTTGACACCGTTGAACTATTTTCTTTGGGGTTACGTGAAAAGTCAGATTTATAAATACAACACACAATCAATTCCTGCTTTGAAAGATGATTTTATTCGTGTCGTTAGTGAGATAGAGCCACAATTATGTCAAAATGTCATTGAAAATTTTAACAAAAGAGTCTGTGGAACTGCAAGAGGAGGCCATTTGGCAGATATTATTTTATGAATATAAATGTCATAACTGATACTTCAATTACCAATAAAACGATTTTGAAAGTGAATGCAAATTATGTGTTTCATTTATTCTTTAAAAAAACGCAAAGTTTGAAACACTCTTTACTATAAAGAATTCCTATTTAAGCTGAGGGAAAGAGTAAGGAAGAAAGGAGCGAATTTGTGGAAGAGCGACTCTTGGATTCTGCATAAGAACAACGCACAAGCTCACAGTGCTCTATCTGTGAAGCAATTTTTAGCGGACAAGCGCATTTCTGTGATTGATCAACCTTCGTAATCGCCAGATCTCGCATCATGTGACTTGTATCTGTTGCCAAAAGTGAAGGTAACACATTTTCATTCTGTTGAACATGTAAAAGCAAAAACGGCAGAGTTGTTGCAGAAGCTGACAACTGATGAACTACAGCATTGTTTTGAACAATGGAAGACGCTTATACAGCGGTGTATAAATAGGGAAAGAGAATACGTTGAAGGGGATTGAAGATAAATATAAGTTTATTTGCAATAAATAATATTTCTCACACCAGTCTCGCTATTTAATTGCCACACCTCTTACGTTCATTTTATAAATAAAAAGAGATAAATCCAGTTTGGAGCCTGTACTGTTTTCTAAAGTACAAACAGACTATTTTCGCACTAACCCCTATGAAACATCCCTGTTTAACTATATCAAAAGCATCATAATTTTATCATATCGTTAACACAAAAAAAATCATGTACGAAGTGATTCTAAGCCAACGATATAATAAAATTTATATATCAAAATCTAGAACGACGAACCGGACGATTTCGATGGTGCTGATGCAGCCGATGACGATATTTGGGAAACGTATAGCCCGGACCAAGTCCAGGGACTAGACCGCGTCATGCGGGTAAGCGGAAATCAATGACTTTGAGAAAGCAGAAAAAATGAGATATATTAGACTGAACAGTTTTTTTTTTGAATAATCATAATTTTCAGCGATCACATACGAAATTTAACTCGCTGCTATATTGCTGGTTTTAGTGATTTATTTATTTGTGCATGCGATCACGTACTCTCCATTTTCAAAACGAATTTCCCCTAAAGAAACAAAAAAAAAACAAAAATAAAATTCGTTTCTAGATATAATAAAATGTATTAAAAATGAGCAAATAGCATGTGTTTTTTTAATTCCATTATTTACATGTTAATAAAGCATCAGTACCAACACATACGAGCATGCAATAATTCGTTTTAACATTTTTTTTTTAATAAAAAAGCACTCGCATGTAGCTTTACATAGCTTCCCTCTCTTTTTTCGTTATTGCTGTTTGTTGTTTGTGATCGTTATGTGCTAACAATATTTTAAACTAACTTTGCGTATACAAATTAAATGTAATTTATAAAATTTTTGTTGTTTCCACAGGCTTTGGCTTACGATAAGGACATAGGCAGCAACGGAGAAATTCATTACAGCATACGTCCAGGAAAAGGGAAAAATAAGTTCAAAATAGATAATACAACAGGAATGGTGTACGCAAATAAAGGCTTCGATACTGGTCAATATGATATTAGCGTAAGTATATTCTTTTAATGCAAACATATACATTCCCCCAGAGGCGGTTTTAGTGTGGGGGTGGGCGAGCCGGTCAACCGCCCGGTACCTCGCGTAGCGACCCGGAAAAACGATAAAAAATGCGTAAATACCATTGTGAAGATGTCCAAAGGGCAAGGGGTTCACAAAGATCTCCCGCCCGGAGCCTAGCTATCGTTAAGATCGACACTGCATTCGCTACAGTGCACTGGATTAAGTATTGGATGCGCAATAGTAGTTATATAGACTCCGCCTTTCGTTTGTCAATTAGAAAGTTGCGAAAAGGTGGGTCCGTTCATCCCTGCCTTCAAATATGTAGACAAAACTAAAGTAAAAGAAGCTTATCTATGAAAGCGGGGATGTACAGGTACACCTCAAAAGGCAGTTTTAACATTTAACTACGATTAGATGGCCGACTCGTTATTAGTACAGGGTCGGTCTATAAATATTAAAAATTTTGAATTTAAATATTGTGCTGTACTGGTTTTATTTATTGTTATATACTTTTACATTATATTGATGAATGTCTTTAAATAAATCACGGACGAAGGGCAATTTTGGCAAAGATAATGTTACAGAATTGTACTACATAAATACGTCTTCTTTGGCAAGATGGCAAAATCATGATCAGAGTTGGGATGGCCTTTCATACTGAACACGAAGCGTCCCCAGTAATGTAATAAAACAGACGAAGTGTAGAATTGTAAATTAGTACCGACCAGATCTTTATATAATGTGAACGTATAATTATTAAATGTGACGGACGATCGTAAGGGAAAGACGAGACCATTGGTTGACGATGTGCGAAAGTTTATTGATGAATTTCCCGATTTATATTATAATGGTGCTAAAATATACCGTAAAGTTTGCGATAAACCATTGATGTGCTGGGACGAACTCATCTGTAAGCATCGTATAAAGAGTGTACAACATCAAAATAAGAAAAATAACGTGCCACCAAAAACGCAATTTATGTTTGATCTACTATTCATGATAATCGCCTATAATTTGAAACTTCATCTACTCGAGTAATCGCTTCATGGCTTCTGAAATAAATACAGTCCCAACTGGAAGCTACTATCACGGAGAGCGTTAGAGAGCCATCTGCCAACTGTGCGTCGAAGATAACTGTAAAGTTTCAAATAAACAGTTGATGCTCTGAGACAAAGCTAGTGCTATATACGCTAAAAAAATTCAACTTTCAACTGACCAACTGTTGATGTTTGTCAGCAACAATGTATAATGTAGACCGTTCCCAGAGACAAGTGTGAGGGTCTTTTACATGTGACGTGTAAAGTTTGTGGTTTACATCTTGTAGCAGAAAATATTCGACAATGTTATCCAGAAGTGGATATATTAATTTAAAATACCAAAAGAGTGTTTTTGAAATCTTCCAAACTTATTCGACAATTCCACAGACGATGCCCCGGTATTCTTGAACCTATTCTCACACGTTGGGGAACATGGTTAAAAACATTTTTCCATTATTGCGAGAATTTCCAACAAATAAAATCTATGCTTCTACGATTCAAACTTAACGAAGCGGCAGCAATTAAGGAAAGACAGAAATAATTTGAAAACACAGAAATACCAATTTACGGCAGTTATAAAGGTTTATTTAACTCAGTAGAAAAATTTCAAAATACTGGATTGTCGTCAGTGGAGTTAATGCAAATTGTGAACGATGTACACTCACTACTAAGTCCTACAAGTCTCGTAAAAAATATGTGTGTTGTAGAAAAGTTCGTGAGTCTTATAGAGAAAGATTTCGATTTTACCAGATTAAAACAAATTTGTGATGGTACGTATATATGTAGATCCGTTATCTATTTCTAAAGATTATTCTAACTACATATGCGTGTATTACATCCGTAGAAGTCGAGCGGTCATTTTCTAAATATAGGAACATCTTTTAAGCATAGCGTACGATGCTGTTTGAGATAAATGTGTAAACTTACGTCATACTGCAGATATTTTGTCAGTCTTATCCATTTTACGCTATACAACAACAGCTATGAATAATGTCTGTTATTTATAAAACAAAACATAAGCGATATAAGTGACGCATGCATCACAAGGTCGCCTGTTGTACTCTCCATGTTACGATCCTGTCACCCGAGAAAAACATCCCAACTGTAGCCATGAATATTTTTTGTGTATTTTTCATTTATTAATTTAAAAAAAGATTAATCATTTATAGATTTTTCCGTTTTCTTCTAGAATCTTTTTCATCTTTTGGTTAGTTTCTTAACACTTTTTGCAAAGCTGTTGTGGAGGTGAAGATTAGTCCACTATATTTGAACAACATAACACTGAGATATACAGTGGTGTACACAAAATATGGACAAAGTAAATAGCTATATCACAAATCAGGCAGAACCGAAATGAACCCGTAACAATCTACACTTTATCCCTCCGTCAATTAAGAAAAAACTAACGAAATTCAATAAAATAACTTTCATTAAAACAATTTTTACGTTTTTTATATATTAATCATTTCATCTTGACTCTTTTCTTGCAGATTAAAGCAATTGATGGTGGAAATCCGTCAAGATATACAACCTGTAGGGTATCCGTAAGTGTAGTTCCAGTTCCATCATCATCCTCGAGCCCTCCGTTCGTCAAATCACCACAGAGCACCCAAATTACCGAAAACGACAATCCAGGTTTCTTGGTGGCTCTCGTTCAAGCAACAGATCCAGATAACGACAACCTGTGGTACGACATTGTGGGTAAGTTCTTCTCGACAAGTCACTTCAACTCTAATTACTATTTTAATGAGACCGCGCAATTTATATCGGACGATTATTCCAATTTATTCCTAGACCTTGTCGTCGAATGGGAAGGGGGAAAAAACACAGAAATTACGCGGAAGGATGAAGTGCAATTTCGAGTTCCGTCCTTGGCGCGGTGCGAAATTGATATGGATAACGTGAAAAGATAGTATTTCTTCATGTTGAGTATAAATTAGTGTTATAAAAAGTACATATTACAGCAGTAAAACAGGTTTTAGAAATGATTTAGGAACATAAGGCGCCATCTAACCATGGAGCCGTAAATGTCTACTATGGAATTCTAGTGTAGTAGGCTACATGATAAAGTATAGACATAAATTTTTCGAACGTTTATTGTTCCGGTATAGTATTAAAAATATTTATTTAACGAGCAAATACTGGGGGGGAATGGGTAAATGCTGAAGGTGTATATATACATATATATATATATATATATATATATGTGTTTGTATGTACGATGAAATTTTCTTTATGTATTAAATTTACGATAGCAGGTGCCGGCACGTGTAATGGAAAGTCAAGGATAATGTGATGTTATTGATCTATCTTTACAGGAAATTAACTTTTTATGGTCTCACTTCATTTCAAGCAGATCTTTCCCGACATTTTCCCTTTTCGGACGTCAAATTATAAGAATGACTTCATTCTTTTCATAATGACCCGTTACCTTTACTTGTCATTTATAACTTTTGATAAACGAAGTTTCGGTATTTTAGGTTTTATACCCTGATTTATTATATTATGCATTGAGGAAATTGACGTCTCGGGGAAACCGTAATTTTCATGCAAAACTATTAATGTGATTAATTTTTTCTGATTAGTATCTTTAGAAATTGAAAATTCTTCCGAACATACTTATACGAGGTGTTGCCAAAACATAGCCGCACTGCCTTATTAATATTTTTTATTCAAATGGTTGCATATCGCCCACGTGGTCATCATCAGTAGATTCTCCTTGTCCAGCCACGAAACCTACAATTTTGCACTGTTTAAAACAGCTCTCTTCATTTAGAAAAAACTTAAATAATTACCAATAAATGTCATAGAATCTTGTGCTCCGCCTGTGGCACTACACCAGATGTAACCTAACCTTAATCTTTACTTCCTACAAAATTAACTATCTAAATCTAAACTAGTCTTATCTAAAGCTCTAAATGGGGCCTAGCCCGTATCCTGCTTCACAATTCAGTTCCTACCCTGCAAGTCCAAGTCTGTCAGACTTTGCATGACCTCCATCTCTTTTATATTAACGGTATCTACTGATTCAAACCTCGTTCCCCTTGCACAGACTTAATTTTTGGAAATAGAAAGAAGTTACGGGAGATTAAATCGTGTGAAAACAATAGGTGGTTCACTACTATGACGTTCAAAACGTCCTTACGGACAATACCTTACGTAACCACTCGTTGTCTTGAAGAAGAATCCGCAGGTTATCTCTCTATATATCAGTCTTCTTTCTAATTCGTTCGCGAAGAATCTCTAAAACCTTCTTATAGTAAAATTAGTTAATGGTCTGCCCATCTACCTAATCGACATGAGTAATGCCCTTAATGTCGTAAAAACAATCAGTGCCTTGAATTTACCATTTGCTGTCGTGCCTTTTTTTGTCTTGGCGAACTGGGGCTGTGTTCCAGTCCATAAGCCTACAAGTAAGTATAAACAACGCGCACGACGTCTCCAAATCAGATTAACTTCAGTGTTCTCTGCTTCTGAGCTTTCGGGCTGGAACCGCGTCACTTGTATATCTGCTGACGTTTCGTACCCATTTGCATGGGACATCTTCAGGGCTGAACTACTGCACTGAAACTGACTGAAACTCAGTTTCTCTAAAATTCCATCTAAAATTTTGCGTAGAATCCAAAATTGCAATATGCAAGATGTTCTATTTAAACTAAGGAAGATAGCACCAACTTCCAGTATAACTGGAACTGTTACATAAGTGTCATGAAGACACTATTCCATAAATTTTCAAAATTAAAATCGAATATCCTAATGGGTAGTTACCGTGAGATACCCTGTATGTAGCAGAAATTTAATTAATATTACCCAAGCTGCCTCCAATATCTCACCATCTAACAGAATCGCATGTTCAATATCCTGTTATTACAGACCCAATTAATTTGAAACGTTTCAAACATGGACATATGACAATAAGACAGTAATTACCTCCATGGGACTTGCTTGTAATCTAGCAACTTACACCAGTATATATGGTGGAATAATGTGAATGTAGTAAGTTATGTTTACGATGTATTGTAGTAACATGTTTGTTGTGTAATACACATATTACAAGCAATTAATAAAATCGATATTACAGATTATTCAATTCTTATATGGGTAAAACCCATTGGAGTTTATAAGTAGTTATTATTAGAAGATACGCTTTGTTAATAACGATTAATATTCTCCCTCTGAGATGTATTTTTTAATTAAAACCGCATAGAAAAACGATTCAGATTGATATTAAAAAATACAAATTGATTTTTCTACTTAACCCTGTTCTAAGGGTTTATACCAAATCAGTAATGTAATGGGTGTTTTTTAAGCTGCATACGAACTATCGATATCGATAACTATGGTTTGACAGCTGATAATGTCAAGCTATGTTGACATTTCTGTTCAGTAAGGTTTGGCAAGTCACCATGAATCGTTTAGCGCCAGAACAGCGGTTCCAAATTGTGGAATTTACTTCGAAAAAAATAAATCTGTTCGCGAAGATCATAGAGCACTTCGTCCATTTTACGGTCAACATAATCGGCCTGGTGAGCAAGCAATTCGTGCAATTATTGATCGTTTTCGCACTAATTTTACTCTTCTCGATTCAAAACCATCAACAAGACAAAGAAATGTGCGTACCGAAGAGAATATTGCTGCTGTAGCGTATTGAAGAAGGCGCGCCGAAATGTCGTTTCGTCGTCGTTCTCAACATGTTGGCCTTTATCTTTCGACTACGTGGAAAATTTTACGTAAGGATCTTGGCTTACGTACCTATAAAATACAGCTCGTACAAGAATTGAAGCCAAACGACCATCGTTAGCGTCACATTTTTGCTGATTGGGTTCATTTAAAACTGGCCGAAAATGGGCATTTTTATCAAAGAATTGTGTTTAGTGATGAAGTTCATTTCTGATTAAATGGCTACGTCAATAAGCAAAATTGCCCTATTTAGAGCGAAGACAATCCTTAAGCCGTTAACGAATCACCATTACATCCAATAAAATTGTCTGTTTGGTGCGGTTTACACGCTGGCGGCATCATCGGTCTTTATTTCTTTCGAAATGAGGAAGAAGCTGCCGTTACGGTGAATAGCGAGCGCTATCGAGACATGCTGACTGAATTTTTCTTTCCAAAAATGAATCAGCTAAATATCGACGACATTTGGTGCCAACAAGACAGCGCAACTTGCCATACAGCGCGCTTAACAATCGATTTATTGCAAAATCAATTTGGTGACAACTTTATTTCCAGAAGTGGTCCTGTTCACTGGCCACCTCGTTCGTGCGATTTAACGCCTCTGGATTACTTTTTATGGAACTATTTTAAGTCATTGGTTTATGCCGACAAACCAGCAATTCTCGAAGCATTGGAAGCCAATATTCAAGCCACCATTAACTCCATACGGCCAGATTTATTGGAAAAAGTAGTCAAAAATTGGACAGATCGAATGGATCATGTAACTCGTAGCTGCGGCGGACATATGCCGGAAATCATATTTGAAAAAAAATGCCATGAAATTATCTACCAGATTATAATTTAAAAAAATTCATTCCAACAATATTTCTGTCTTGTATCATCATTTTAAATTCTCAAGCTCTTAAAAAAACACCCTATATATAATAAACTCAAAGAAAAGAATTATTCGTATATTACGTGCATTGCTAAATATAATCGAAAACAAATCCTAAAAACTTCGTTCAGAAAATGTGTTTTTGTACTCCTGTCAGTGTTGTTTATATACATTATTATAAAGACCGTTCTGCATGAATTCGGTAGATATATTTTGGTGTACTGTACCATACACTAACTTGTTTTTGCGTGGATTTGTGGTAAGCTGTTATTACAATCTAATAGTAAGTAAATAATCCTTAATCTAACTTAAAAACAAGTTAGTACCATATATGGTACATTTATTCACATTTGCGATAGACAAATAGAATTTAGGAACATTCGAAATTAACTTCACTTTTGTTACATAGTTTTTTTACATTATACAAGTTTTGAGCATATTTTTTTAAATAAATATTTATATTCAACACGAAATGCAATTGTAAACTCAAATTTTTTGCATTTTCTTGATTGGAAGGAGTTTATTTACGAAATGACGTTTTCTTATTGAACGTAACAATATATACCTTATATTCGGAGATATATGCACAAAACTTAGAATATCATATATTGTATCGATAATAACCAAAATGTGTTTTTATCTAACTTTTTTCTAGATGGCGATCCAAGAAACGAGTTCTATATAGGATGTAATAATGGCAATGTATTATTAGCAAAACAACTAGACTACGAAGTGCAAAAGGAGTACAATCTCAATATCAGTGTAACCGACGCCGTTAGTACAGTGTATACTCAGCTCAACGTTTCGGTCATAGACATAAACGATCATCGTCCGGAATTTTTGGAAAGTCTTTACAAAGTTGAAATATCTGAATCAGTGGAAGTGGGGACAGAGATCTTAAAACTCCAAGCGACAGACAAGGACAACGAAAGCAAGCTTAGTTTCAGCCTGCACGCTGCTAGAAATAAAATATCATTACAGACGTTCAGGGTGGATTCTATGACCGGTTCTGTGACTCTTTCTAACGGATTGGATAGGGAATCTTTGGCGGAGCATCTGTTAACTGTTATGGTTAGAGATAGCGGAACGCCATCTAACAGAAACTACGCGCGAGTTTTAATTATAGTTCACGATCAAAACGATCACACGCCGCAATTTTCCGAAAAGATTTTGGAAGGTAAAGTTTATGAATCGGCCACTATAGGCAGTGCAGTTTTGAGAGCATACGCTATTGACCACGACAAAGGAGAAAATGCTAGAATAACCTATTCAATTTCATCAGGAAATGTCGGTAATGTTTTCTCTATCGACTCTGACTTGGGCATCATTCAAGTTGCTAGAGAACTGGACTTGTCAGTCGCTACAGAGTATACACTGTACATCCGGGCAACAGACCACGGTCATCCTTCGCTATCAACTACGATTCCAGCTCATATTATGCTGACGATGGCCGATAATGCACCTCCTAGATTCGTCGAGAAAGAAATCGCGGCGGAAATTTACGAAGACAAACCATTGGGTAGTTTCGTGGCGTACATGAACGTCAGAAGTACTTCCTCCTTACAATTCGAAATCGTCGATGGAAACGTAAACGATTTATTCATGATAAGTCCCAGTACCGGTGTTATAATTACTCAAAAACTTCTGGATTACGAAGCGACGAAGTATTATAATTTAACCATTAAAGCGGTTAATATGGTAAGTTTGAAATGGGTCTTAAATGTTTAACCAAATTTAAAACATCCCGTAAAAATATAGTAGTTAGCGGTCGAAATAGTTTGCATTACTAAACCTATACCAAAAAAGGTATTTGAGTATTTGATCTGGTTGCGGAGTTAGTCAACGTGTATATTTATTGTGAAGAAGCGGAGCAAAATGTATGCTATAGTCTACTTTTAAGCTTGGAGGAGTAAACTAAAACGCCATATTTACACTGTAAAATTTTGGCGGTAAATTCGAATGTAGTTTTTTTTTCAACATCCTAAGCCGTGTGATCTATTTATTAATTTTCTATAACTATTATTAATATTACTATATTCTGTACCACGAACAGATAATCTAATTGCGACCAAATCACGTTAATAAAGGGTTTTCCAATAGGGACTTGACAACTTTTAATTCAATTTGTGAACGCACCCTTTCACTAATCATCGAACTGTCACTGTCAATTTATTCAGTAAACTTAACATTTTCATCATGGTAAAGTACACGAACGAACAACGTCTGCAAATTATAAAAATTTACTACAGAAATTCGGAGTCGGTGACCGCCACTTTAAGAGCGTTAACTCCGATTTTCGGTCATAATTCTCGCCCTAGTAGACAGACAGTAACAAGTTTAGTGCAAAAATTTGAGTCTACATATTCGTTGTGTGATGTTGCCGTGCCAGTGAGACAACGGGTTGGTCGAAGTGTCGAAAATATCGCTGCCGTTGAAACGTCCGTAGCAAATGATCCAAATCAGTCAATTCCACGGCGTTCTCAAGAGTTGGGCATCGCCCAGACCACTTTGTGGCGAATTTTGCATAAGGATCTTGGTTTACACCTATACAAGATCAAGCTGACTCAAGAATTGAAGCCGATGGACCATTTGAAGCGACGTACGTTCTCCGATTGGGCTCTGGAAAAGATGCGCCAAGATGATCAATTGAACGAAGTCGAGTTGCATTCATAAATGTTTTGATTGTACTTCAACCCGATAATAAAGTTTTTGAAATATCTCAAATGGTCTGCATTTTATTTTGAAAAAAAGTTGTCAAGTCCTTATTGGAAAACCCTTTATTATACATTTTTGAATACCAGCTTTTTTTAAATGAACTTCATCTATCCCTCCTTATTTCCAGTTCTTGTAGGAAAGGTTTGCGGTTCCGTGTGACATAGAATAAGCATAGTACACCAATTCTCATAAACTGGACTCTTTTACACAGAAATTTTTTATCCTCATTTTACTGGTACTCTTCATCAATTGTGATACCAAATTTTGCTTGTGTTGTAATGTGTATACTTATTGTACGGATATTGGTTCAGCTTCAATTTGTAGGTTCAGAAAATATTTAATTTTTTTTCTTTCTCTTAATTTGTTCTTTTTAAATTATAAGTAGGTGTCAATTATTTTACTTTATAATTAAGCTTACCTTTCAATTTATTATTTTTTAGTATATATTATTTGTTTTATACATTTTACGTTTCTTTGGAGGCGAATGTGATCCTGAACTTCTTGGTACAGTATCGATACTGAGAATAATAGGATGGTACATTGAATTGTTTGCGAAAAAAGTAAGGGTTTGAAGGAACAATAGAGCAACGTTAAACAAAAGCATCAACGAAAATTGGCAGGCGTTTGAATATACCATATGTACCGGAAAGTCAATACCGGTTTTTCTAACAGATGTCGTTAGGCTTAAGTACGCAATGTTATGATTTAACACATATATCATTTTATTCTACTGATATCAAGCTTCAAGGCCATATACGTAATATTTTGCGAAAGTAACATTCTCATAGTTTTATACCTCTTTGAAAATGTCTAGTTTCGTGTCTGAAAAAGTGCATTTGCGGCACGTATTACTTTTCTTATTTAATCGAAAGAAAAAAGCTGCTGAAAGTCATCGTTTACTAGTATAAACTTACGGTGAGCATGCACCAACCATAAAAACATATGAGGCGTGGTTTCGACAATTCGAAAGTGGTGATTTCAGTGTGCAAGACAAAGAACGTTGAGGTAGACCGAAAAAGTTTGAAGATGCGAAACTGCAGGAGTTAGTGGATGAAGACCCAACCCAAACTCAAAAGCAATTGGCAGAAGCGATAAATGTGGCCTAAAAAACCGGTCATGGAAGCGTTGAAAGCACTTGCATGGGACATAATATCGCATCCGCCGTACTCTCCGGGCCTTGCCTTGTCCGACTATCACCTTTGCAGCACTTTGACAATTTCAAAGAAGTTGAAAAATGGCTCGACGAATGGTTTTGCTCAAAGTATAAACAGTTTTTTTTGGTGAGCATCCATAAATTGCCTGAAAGATGGACAAGATGTGTAGAATCAAATGTCCAAATCTTTGAATAAAAAATTTTTCCATTTTCTTGAAAATTATGTTGTTTTTTATGAAAAAAACCGGTAATGACTTTCCGGCACACCTGATAGATAGGTCAAATGCACTATTTACTGCACAATTCGTCTGCATAAACCGGTTTGTGGAACAAGCAATCACATATACTGGTTTTAACGCAGCTAATTTGAAAGCTTCTTTCAGGTTAAAAATAGACTATAATAGGTATTCCGTTGACAATAAAATTGTATGATAGATCTTCTTTAATAATAGTTTGTATAGCTTCGTGAATCTAGATATTTTTCCCGTCAATTGGCGTGTTTCTATCGCAGGAATACATCACTACAATTCATTAGGATTCATTCCAATTTCTACTTTGCAAATCGTCAGCATTAATGTAAGATTATTGAAGAAACCTAAAAAACACATTCTTAAAAATTCTATTTTAACATTATCATACATCGTATATGTAATGCAAAAATTTTTAAAACAATTTATGTTATCCACGCGGGACTCGAACCCGCAATCTCATTCTCTTCGGTATTATGCTAACCATTAGACCACGAAGACAGTGAATTCGAGGTCTTCTACTAGGGTGAATGGTATTCTCTCGGTCATTTTTAAAGTTTACAAATTCCAAAAACGTTTTATATTTAATTCGATTTTATTATTCTTATTCTTTTTAACAGGCAAGTGCCAGCGCTATCTGCAACGTTATAATCCACATCCTCGACAAGAACGATAACGTTCCATACTTTCTGCAAGCAACATACTCTGGAACGATAAGCGAAGCGGCTCCCATAGATTCATTGATACTAACCAATACCAGTGATCCTTTGGTAATCAAGGCTTTCGATGCAGACTCCGAAGTTAACGCCTTACTTCATTTTGACATAGTCGAAATGCTTCCTAAACGTTATTTCCACATAGATTCCAACACAGGAGCGATACGAACTATCCGTCTGTTAGATCACGAAACTTATGACAAATTCACCTTTCACGTCACCGTATCCGACATGGGTAATCCTAAATTATCATCAGAAACTACAGCACGAGTTGATATTACAGTTACCGACGTTAACGATTGCACTCCACGTTTTGAGCACGCTATATACAACGTAACTCTTTTATTACCGACGTACAAGAATATAGCTGTTATCCAATTGAATGCAACCGATATGGATACAGTTGAAAGTGGGGCGTTGAAGTACAGCATTTTAGAAGGAAACAAAATGAAAGTATTCGCGATAGATTCGTCGACAGGACTCATAACCGTTTTGGAACCCGAAAATATGAAACCCTCCTATAAATTACAAGTTAGGGTCTCGGATGGGCAATTCTCCAGCGTCGCGAAAATATATATCCGAGTTGAACAATCGGAAAATTCGGGTTTGATCTTCCAAAAACCGATATACGAGGGTTCGATACTAGAAAATTCCACGAAAGTTTCAATTGTTTGCGTTGTAAATGTTCTTGGTAGTGCACTCAACGAACATCTTGAATTCAGAATATTAAATCCGACGGACATGTTTAACATAGGTCTGACGTCTGGTGTTATACGAACTTCTGGAAAGAAATTCGACAGAGAAACGAAGGATAATTATGAATTAATAGTTGAGGCTAGAAGTCATATGCCTGAAAGGGAAAAACCTCGGGTAGCGCATGTAATAGTTAACGTCACCGTTGTGGATATTAATGACAATTGCCCAATGTTTGTAAATCTGCCATATTACGCTGTGGTATCAGTCGACGACGAGAAGGGTAGTGTTATAGCGAAAGTGCATGCTATAGATATGGATAGTAATGAAAACGGCGAGGTAAGTTATTTTAAATATATATTTTATTATATACGAGTGTTACTGTAAACGTCTTTAGAATAAATTCCAAAGTTTTCACCTTTTAGATCTATATAATCTTGGTCTGATCGCAAAAATTCTGTAAAACGTTTTTTCCATTCAGAAATGGATGTTTCAGAAACATGCTTTGTAAACCCATCCCCTTCAGGCGTTTAAAAATGCTTTTCAGGTATTTTTGGCAAAAAACAAAAAGAAATCATTTGCCAACTTATACTGGTTTTTGAAAACTTTCCCAGCGATCCAGAATTCGAATAGATTTGTCGTCAAAGCTTCTTGATATCTAAATATAAATACCACTCATGATAATCATAGCCAACACGGTGCCTATTTGCCATTTATTACAATTCGGAACAAAGAATCTTTGCATATTCTAATGTAATCACACGCAGTAGTTGTGTATTAATTTTGTTTAGATCTCCAAACACCTGCCTTGGTTTTCCTCTAACCTCCTGTCACAAGAACATCATTTGTCATAAATATAAAACACTTTTTCCATTTAGAGATTAGTGCTTCAGAAATAACCTTTGTAAACCTGTCCGCTTCAGGCGTTGAAAAACGCTTTTCAGATATTTTATTTTTGACAAAAAACAAAAAGGCATCAATCGCCAACTTGTTCTGGTTTTGAAAACTTTCTCAGCAATCCAGGATTCGAATAGATTTGTCGTCAAAGGTTCTTGTTATTTAAATATAAATACCATAGCTTATTTGTCATTTATTGCAATTCTTCGGAATATAAAATCTTTGCATACTCTAATACAATATAATCACACAAACTATTTCTGTATTGATATTGTTTAGATCTTCAGATACCTGCCCTGGTTTTCCTCTAACCGCCTATTACAAGAACATCATTTGTCGTAAATATAAAACATTTTTCCTATTCAGAAATTGGTGCTTCAGATTTGAAATCCCATCCTCCTCAGGCATTGAAAAACACATTCAAAATATTTTATTTTTGACAAAAAACCAAAATAAAGCAATTGCCAACTTGTACTGGTTTTTGAAAACTTTCGCACTTTGCCCTTTATAGAATCTTTGCATATTCTAATATAATCACACAAACTATTCCAGATACCTGCCCTAGTTTTCCTCTAACCGCTTACCACAAGAACATCATTTGTCATAAATATAAAACATTTGTTCCGTATAGAAATGTGCTCCAGAAATATGCTTTGAAACCCATCTTCTACAGGCGTTGAAAAACGCTTTCCAAATATTTTATATTTGACAAAAAACAAATCAATGACCAATTTGTACAGGTTTTTGAAAAATCTCGCAGCAGTCGAGGATACAAATAGATTTGCTTCTTGTTATCTAAATATAAAGGCCAGATTTAGCCCCCTCGGATTATTTTCTGTTCCCAACCTTGAAAAAATACCTCAGTGGTCAAAGACTTTCCAATGATGAAGAAGTGATATCTGCAGTTAATGGCTATTTTAAGAAGCAAGACAGTTCTTATTATAAAAAGGGAGATAATGATGAAAAATAAATATATTTCTTTCCAAAACTTTTATGTTTTCCTTGTTAGATCGGGGTACTTCTAGGACCACCCTCGTATATTTAAATATTTCTAAAATTAAAAATATTTTTAGTTAAGATACGAGTTAATTAAAGGTGGCGGTGAATTATTCAATGTTCGTTTGTAATGTTTATAAAATTAAAAATATTTTTAGGTAAGATACGAGTTAATTAAAGGTCACGGTGAATTGTTCAAAGTTCAAAGAGAGACCGGCGATATAGAAATTAAACAGAACTTGGAAGGTCACAATAGGGAGTACGAGCTTGTAGTGGCAGCTTACGATAAAGGTAAGTGAAAACGGGGAAAATTGAAAATTTCCGATTTCTCGGCGCGTGTAATCGTTTTACCTTTGAAATGTGTTGTCTTGTAGGCATCACTCCGTGCAGGACAGAAGTGACGGTCCACGTCAAAGTGATAGACAGATCGATGCCGGTGTTCAAGAAACAATTCTATTCGGAAATCGTCCCTGAAAACGTTCAACTTCATTCTCCATTGGCGCTGTCTGTTCAAGCGGAATCTCCTCTAAGCCGTAAACTCATTTACAGTATCGTGAAGGGAAATGAACTGGAAGAGTTCGCTTTAGATTTCAACACAGGTAATTCTACAATTTCAGATCGAAACGATTTCCTCTCTTCATTTCTTTTACATATTTTTTCCTAATAATATCAAAAGGCATAAATATAGACTTAGATGGAATAGTGCTACCTACACCAGTAGAAATTCAGATTCTTTTGCTGTTGTTTCTTATTAGTTCACATTTTTTGTTACCCTCTCCCATCACTCTTGTAAAACTACCTAATAATTTTCTTTTTATAACAGGAGATGATTTCCCAATATCCCCTAAATCGAATTATCCGCTAAAAGAGTTTCTTAACGCGTTTTTCAATAATGACGGTAGTATTTCTTCGACAGGTATTAACGATTTTTCTTCTTAATGTCTTGGATGATTAGTTGTTTGTAATAAAGTTGGTGCGTTTCCTTTTTTCTTTATCTATAACATACGAATACTGACATACTACTTCTACTACTTTTATACGAAATTTATTTCAAATAGTAATAGTGCCTCACTACACAACTTTTATAATTCTACGATTAAAATTATTTAATTTATATAATCTAGTAGGCGAATAAAATTAAATATGGACATTCGATTAATGTAAAAGCATTAATTAGAATTGTCTGGATTTTTCGACAATAAAAGATTTTCGAATTACCATATTAGCTCGTAAGTTGATTGTAGAATTATAAAATTGTTAAAATCAGTTTCTTGGTGTTGGTTTTTCCCTTATAAGTTTTAGTAGTAGACTAATTTTAATATTATACATACAGTTTGTGGGAAAAAATAATGTTTCGCCCTCACCACGCTTGGATATCAATACTACCTTCTAAGGCGAATCCGTATATACTAATGTGGGCAAAAAATAGTAAGACTTTTTAATTTAAATTTCGCGCGAAAACCCATTCGTCGAAATATTTTTATCTAGGTTGGTATGACTGTCAGTGACATCTGTGCCAAATGTCACATCAAAATACTCATTAGTGTTTAGTATACGCTTGTCTTTCTGAAGTACAAAAAGTGCATTCGGCGATTTTTACAATGAGTGAAATTATTCAACAAAGAACTTCCATTAAATTTTGTATACGGAATCAAATTTCTGGTGCCGAAACGTTCAGAATGTTGCAAAAAGCCTTCGGTGATAAGTGGGCCTAAGAAAAGTGAAAGCATGATTTGTTCCAAAATCACTCAATTTTTTCGAAAAACAGCGTCGCGTTGACGTCTGTGAAACAATGCTTTCCGACTATCAAGACAAAATGAAAGGCATCATAACTGGAGATGAGACTTGGATCTACGCTTATGACCCGGAAACAGTCGATCAATCGGCCGAATGTCGTATCAAAGGTGAGCCGAAGCCCAAAACCCACGTCAAAGCAAGTCAAAAATCAAGGTTATGTTGACAGTTTTCTTCCATTATCGAGGTGTGGTGCACTCCGAATTCCTTCTGACCGGCCAAACTGTCAACAAAGAATACTATTTGAGTGTTATGCGTCGTTTGCGCAATGCTATTCGTAAAAGGGGGCCAGAATTATGGGCCGACAACTCTTGGTTTTTGCACCACGATAATCTCCGTCGCATACTGCATTAATTCTTCGTGAGCTTTTCGCCAAATTTTCAACCAATATAGTGCCGCAACCACTGTATGCGCCTGATTTAGCTCCGTGTGACTTCTGGCTATTCAGTAAACTCAAACTACCGCTCCGGGAAAACCGTTTTGAGTCAATTGAAGACATTAAACGTGAATCGCTACGCGCATTGAAGGCTATTCCTGAAATTGACTTTAACAACTGTTTCGAGAATTGGAAGAAACGTTGGCACAAGTATATTGGGGCCAGAGGGGATTACTTTGAGGGGGACGAAATAGATTTGGAAGAATAAATTAGGAATTTAAAAATTATGAACAAAGTCTTACTATTTTTTGCCCACAGTAGTACATTCGCACTTTCAAATATACGAACAATATTAACAGAGTTATCTGCTTCTGGGCTGAAACCGCGTCACTTGTATATCTGCCGACGTTTCGTATCCATTTGTATGGGATATCTTCAGGGCTCACGTCGGCAGATATACAAGTGGCGCGGTTTCAGCCCGGAAGTCCAGAAGCAGATAGCATGGACCACGACCGCGGAAGTCTACGTACCAAATATTAACAGAGAATCGGCTTTTTGTAAAAAATCGAAGAAGAAGCTATAAATACAAATAAATATTTTCGTTTCTTCCATTGCATGCAAATAATAAAGTTATTATTAGAACCAGCAACGGCCGTTTGTATGTACGAATTGCTGGTTACTTTAGTGACAGAAATTTCTGTATATAATGGCTAATATATGACATTAGTGCTTTCACTTCGATCCGAGAGATGGACGTATAATTCTCTCATTTACAATATATATATATATATATATATATATATATATATATATATATATATATATTCGTTTTAAAATGCTTTCTACAAAATGTGTTTTACTATGAATTTTCTTTAATACAATAAAGAATCTGCCTACGGCCTCTTCTCAATAAACATTGACTTTTTTATTTTATTTATTTTAACATTATGTTAATTGTACCTTGGAAATAATTCAATTTGCCACTAGAGGAAGCTATGAATATTATAAATAGGTTGGGAATGCTGAGTTAAATGACAAATCATATTTCTATTATCGTTAATCAAAGTTATGCAGACATAAAAATGAATTCTTCTCCCATTGCTGCTGCCTATCTTATCCAGATATCTCAGGGCAGCAGAGCTGCATTTTTTAATGAAATAAAAGTCGGCCTGTTCTCCAGTACTTCTGCCAGCTTATACCATTACGTCATCAACCTTAAGGACAAATGCTCAATATAACCCCTTTCGATAATAATTTTCGTGTTCTGTATACATATTTCAACAACTAAGCAACAGATAATTAATTACAGTTCCGTACCTGGAGCCACGGTAAAACTCGCACAGAATAACTCCGCACAACCACCAAAACACACTGATCTGTTTCACACAGATTAATGTTTACTAGTCTTAAGACAACTTTATACTAAACTACACCCAAACTTCCAATTATCGATCCTTTTTATTGGTCGTCTGTTCTAAAGAAGCAAGAATATATTTCGGACCCTTATCTGTGTTTAACACATGGCTTTTATCTTCTGCAATGTATATACTTTCATAGCTGTCCAATTCACGGTATTTATATTTTTACTTAAATGTAGACAATCCGCCTCTACACTATGATTATTTTCTAGCACGTGTTTCGCTAAATTTGATTTCTCAGGTCGATTAAACTTGATGTGCGCCATGTGTTCTTTATACCGGCTCCCTATCGAACGTTTCGTCCAAAATTACTAACTTATTCCCTTTATACGAATGGTGGGCTATTACACGTGCTAGATACGGGCCAAATTAGATTACATACATCTAACATAAATGAAGATTCATCACTGAATAATGCTCGCTCCTATTATGCCCACACTCGATATATCCATTCGCTTATATTCTACAAAGCCTTTTATGCTTTACAATAAAGGGAATGCACATGTCTTGTGGCATGTAAACCAGATGTATGCAAACGACTTCTTATTGTTTGCGTTGATAGCCTTTCAGCGACAGCAGCAAGCTCACTTCGAATCTAAGTTGTACCAATTGTGAGTGTGTCGATTCCAACGTTTAAAAGTTAAGCTTTATTCCACTCCAAACCCTTTAGCTACACTTCGCTGTGTTTTTCCATTTTCCATTTGACCTATGGCCCTGTAAGCCTCTAATCTGTCGATAGATCGTGATGTGTTTCCACTACGAACGACATTCAAAATTGCACAGAGATTAATTAACCTTTTGATATCGTCCGAAAAGCATATTGAAGCACGTTTTTATTAACACATGCGTAAACGTTAAACACATATGTATATTCGTTTTGTTGTTTGAAAAGATTGACTATAGAAATTTGTAACTATCGATAACAAATGATTAATATCATTTATTCAGCGGTTTTTTAAATCGCAGTAGCACACGTCGAGAATTCTGTCATGTATGTTGATGGCTTGGCTATCTAATATTGTTTGAAGAAATTACATCGTTCTGTTCTTTCTGCAAGAGGGTGTACAGTGGCTTTCCACTGATTTTTAGAAGGTAATATTGATATTTAATCATAAAGAGGTAGAAATGCCTATTATTTCCACAAACTAGTATTTCGATAACATTGATATGAGCTTCAAATAATAAACTCTCCCCATAAGTTAACAGTTACAACAAATTTTGATAAAATATATTATTTAAAAACCAAATCTGCATGTTGTAACTGTTAAAAAGTTACTTTTTTAAAGAAGTTTCAAGTTAAAATTGGAAAGAAAGATTATTAAATTAACTCTGGAGAAAATATAAGCATTATTAGGTTAGATACTTCTTCATGAACGTAACTATGCACCATACATTTTTCTTTAACATTAATTTACAGATAATCAATATTTCACTTACAATTCTCATGATTTCTAATCGGCCCGAATTTTATAGAATAATATTGTAAATACATAACACATATCGTAGACAAACTTAACAACCTGTAGATTAAGAGAAGAAACAGTTGTAATTGCATTCTTTTCTTTAATTTTGGAATTTTCAATTTAATTATTATTTTTGAATGAGATAGATGTTTTTTTTAACACTAAATCATAGCGCTGTGCGAAATTGTACCACGACTAAATTGCTGTTTCCTTTTCACAGCCCCTGACAGTAACAATGGTCCCTGTGAGTATTTTTACAGTCATTAATATTGCTCAAACTGTCTTGCTTCATGGACGTTAAATACTTTTTTTTTCATTTCTTCCGTTCTACGTTATATGTTCTAATACAAAGCATCCTATTTCATTTCGAAAGCTTTTTTTTACAAATTCTTCCTACACACAGACCAGTAGAATATACATAACACTGCATAATGCATGGGCATGGTGAAATACTAAACTGAATCTTTTCATTACGGACCTGTATAGCATGCTTCTGCCACGACCATATTAATTCATAAATAACAGTATGTTTGTTGAATTTGTACATCTGATAAACGGGAAGACTCAATGAGAAACATGGTGGTATATCATAAAATACAGAACAATAGGTAAAAATTTTGTGTTAAACTTTCAATTATATTTTAAATTTAAGTTTTTACATAAGCATGAATAATCAAAGCCATATACACTAGACAAAACTTAAATCTAACGAGAACCTTTTATTTTTCCTTCTGAATACATTTGTTCCCGGAGTAGGTGGATAAATTTTATTTTATTTCGCATCTAAAATAAATCAGGCTTCATGGAATACCCCATTTTGAAGTAGTTTTAATAATTTTTCATGTGATAAATAGTCCTCTTTATTAGATTTATTTTATCATGTATATATGCCGAAAATAACACGTGGCTAATAGAGGGTAGAGGGAGTTTTAACCGTCCCAAGTACAATGTTAACAACAGTTAATGATAGTGAAAAAAAAACTATCTACTTTCATCTTTCAAACAACTGTATGCCCTGTATTATTTTTCGTTCAGATAGTTTCATTTTTGTGCAAAAGATGGAAGTATAGTTTCCTTTTACTACCACGATGTATCGTGTCAAAACGAAGAACCGCGAGGAATTTCTCGACAATGATAAGGTTAACTGATGAGTTTTCAATAGGCGAAACGCGTCTTAATATCTCGTCGGGAATAGAGTTGTTCTTTGCCCAACAGTTAATAAGTTATTTAATTGTATATAAGGAAATACAAATTAAGAAAAAAATGTGAATTAAGCTCAACATAAACTTCATTGCCGTTACGTCACCTGTCCTACAACTATATTATTCCTTGTATTTTATTAGTACTACTTACTACATATTTATTTAAATTTGACTTCAAAAATAATACTGGCGTTTCTAAAGCTCCACATTCGAATTTTCTGCGCATCTTGAAACGTAATCCCCTTACTCCATATACTCGTAATACCAATATTATCATTTGAATAACAAAGATTTTAAACAAGATAGAACACGCGTTTTTATCATTTGAAACTTGGTATACTTGTTTCCAATTTAGGAGCTTACATTCCACTCTCCACTGTATTTAATAACTGCAACATATGTGGACATGTTGCTTTAGTGCTTTTACGTCAAATGAAAGTAGAGTTTGTACAGAGTGAACGAAAAATATGACGACACAAAATATGACACGATCTGAAAATATCTAATTCGGAGCCCATCCTTACAAATAAGTAGAGTTGGTATGTCTTCCCGCGGGCTAGGTTCGTACTGAGTACGCAGCGCCTCTATCGAGCGGATTTTTATATAAGGCACGTTTGTAATTATTAAAAATGACGGACATACGTAGGGGACGAAAAGGAATAAAAAAAAAGGAATAAACAAACTATTAGGTGCGCAACTAAGTTTTCGCTGTTTTTCAAGAGATGGCTCCAGTAGTAAGTGCTGGTCGATTGTGACATAACCAAAACGTCATGAACCAAGCTTAGACATATGGTAAACAAACCGCTTTGACACATTAGTGTGATTTTGTTTTTGCGTCATATACTTTTGGTTGTGTGAAAATGTGTGAAAATGATTTTATGCCAAATAATCGTCATTTGCGGGAAGTGTTGCTTTTCTTCTTTCGTTCGAAGAAAACGGCGGCTGAAGCGCATTAAGAACTCCAAAAAGTTTACGAAGATGCTGCTTTAAGTGAAACAACGTGCCGTGATTGGTTCCGTCGCTTCAAAGACGGTGATTTGGATGTTGACGACCGTTCGCGTGAAGGAAGACCAAAAACCTTCGAAGTCGCTGAATTGGAGGCATTACTCGATGAGAATCCGTGCCAAATGCAAAAAGAGCTTGCTTCAGCATTAGAAGTTACCCGCCAAGCCATTTTCCAGCGACTGCATGAGTTGGGAATGATTCAAAAACAAGGAACTTGAGTTACTGATGATTTGAAGCCAATAGACGTTGAGCGTCGTTTTTTCGCCTGTGTGCAACTGCTCCAGCGGCAAAAAAGGAAGGATTTTCATCATCGCATCGTTACGGGTGATGAAAAATGGATTCATTACAGCAACCTAAAGAGCACAAAATCATGGGAACTGCCCGGTCATACTTCTACGTCGTCGGTTCGGCCGAATATTCACGCTGCGAAGGTTCTGTTGTATATTTGGTGGGACCAGGGCGGTGTTATTTATTGTCAGCTGTTGAAACCGGACGAAACCATCACTGGGGAACGGTATCGAACTCAATTGATGCGATTGAGCCGAGCACTACGCGAAAATCGGCCACAATACGAGCAGAGACATGAAAAAGTGATTCTACAGCATGACGACGCTCGGCCTCACGTTGCCAAACTCCGTTAAAACCTACTTAGAAACGCTCAAATGGGAGGTCCTACCCCACCCGCCATATTCCCCAGATATTGCGCCGTCCGATTATTACTTGTTCCGTTCGATGGCACATGGTCTGGCTAATCAGCAGTTCCGTTCATATGAAGACATCTCAAAAGGGCTTGATTCGTGGATAGCCTCAAAAGACGAACACATCTACCGTGACAGTATTCGAGCTCTGCCAGAAAGATGGGAAAAAGTTGTCGCTAGCGGTGGGCAATATTTTGAATGATTCATTTGTAAACATTTTTTCACAATAAAGTTGCATTTTCATCAAAAAAACAGCGAGAACTTAGTTGCGCACCTAATACATAACCTCGCACGAAAAAAGCATAAACAATATTGCGGTGTCGCTTTGGGAATATTGAATCAGAACGCTACTCTTCGTTGACTGGCAACAGAGAAACGCATACTAAATCTGGTCTATTGCGCATGCGACGTAATGTGTCATTCTCTAACCGAAGAGCCTATACATATATTACACAAACATATAAAACAAGGATATTATTTAAATGTAACGACAAATAAGTCAAAAGTTGCATGATGAAAGGAAATATTTTATTTCTTTTTAAGTTTAAAATACGTTTCTTCGCTGGTGCCTTATGATTTTGCACGGACTCTACCACAAAGCCTCTACCAATTAAGGAAACTTTTTATTTATAAAATAATCAAAATATTAAATTATTAAATAATAATTAAAAAATTGTCGAATTTATGAAAAGATTATTTAGATGCTGCTATTAAGTGTGAATATAGTTTATTGTTTTTGTATTATTCATGTTTATGTTTCGCTTATTTTCCGCGTTCAATTCCTTCCAATTTACGAAATGGTAAGTAATTGTTTTTAGTAAGCATTTGCTTTATGTAGTCATAATTTTTCTCGTTTATTAGATGTACTTGTAATCTTGTAATTGTATTCTATAAGATGTTTCAAAAACCGTTGAAAATAGTTAAGTAGTCTTAACTTCATTAAGGCCAACAAAACTGTTTCCGGAAATCACCCAAAAAGTTACCTTAAGAATTAATAATAAAACTTTAAAAGGAAACAATTTTAGCATAGTAAACGCTTGCTTTCTTTATATTTTAACAAACAATTTTTATTCAACTTCGAACTAGTAATTATAATAGCATGAAATTCAGCGGTTTTGTGCAGTACTAGACGACCAGAAAAATGTGATGGAATGGTTGTCTTTGCTTTGTTTATATTTTAAGAAACAATTTTTATTTAACTTCGAATTAGTAATTATAATAGCATGAAATTCAGCGGTTTTTGCAGTAAAACCTTTGTAAGACGACCGGTGATGATTCCAGAAATGTGGTCGAATGATGATCGTTCTAGACTCGTGATATTTAATACTTTAGTGTAAAATGAGGTCGTTTACACGAGTGATTGTTTGAGCTGGTTTTACTGTATTCTATTCTCGATCTAACATTCACATGAAAATTTTATATCTTCAAAGATCAAGTCCTAAGAACCATCAAAATAAAATTCCCTTAACAAAATAATTCGTGATAGAAAGACCTATTTCCCTGTGAAAATTAGAAACTTTATCGATTATGTCTTTACCACTTACAAAGGACCAGTTTGTATTATGATATTTAGTATTCTGTACGTGTACTTCTTGACTGAAATTTGGACGCTTGATTATCGACAATCCATTTAGTAATATTAACATCTACATTCAAACTATTATTATTGACATTTACTCCATTTTTTCCACGTTAATTATATATCTTTTATACCTGCAACAGACTTTGAAAACCTTTAGGTGTGTAACAAGGACGATCTGTTGCGATTAAAATTCTTTAGTATATCAAAATGATAATGTATTAGCTCCGAGTGCTTATCTTACAGCAATTTGCGTGCAATTTTGGCCGAAATATAATCTGAGGTGGTCTAAGGTTCCTTCGGAGTTTTAAACTGATTAATTGCCTGCTGGACGACGATATAATACATTCTGAACTTAAAATTTGCGTATCCAGTCAGACGTGACAATCAGAGAACTTACTATGTACATCAAAGATTTACAAAGAACAGAAGTCACATTCGAAAAGTTGTTCAGTGTCAGCTGTCTTACTTTTTAAAGACTTGATTGTTTTTTCGAAGTATTCTCTGTGAAGTTTGATCCACTTTTGCATATGCTCGATCCAACTCTGGAAGCAGTTGTTCCACTCGTTTGTTGGTACAGTCAAAATTGCATTTTTTGAAGGCAGCAACTGCTCCTTCTGACGACTGGAACCTTTGACCACACAGTTCATTCTTGATTTTCGAAAAAGTAAAGAAATCGTTGGGATATAAATCTGGACTGTACGGAGGATGGTCTAACATTTCGACGTTTTGTTGTGTTATAAATTCGATTGTTTTGCGTGCTGTGTGCGAACTTGTATTGTCTTGGTGGAGGATGATTTGTCGTTCAGGGTTGGTTTTTCGAAGCTTATGACTTGCGACAAACAAATGGTTGTATACCAATCGGCAGTAACAGTTCTTTGGTTTTGTAGAGGAATTATTGGTACATGACCTGCTTTTAACGTCGAGCCTTTTTGGAGACACTTCGAGAACAAATAACTTTTGTCGGCTTTTCTTCAAACAGACGACTGGTGATTGTTTTCTGGCTCGTATGAGTAAATTCAAAATTCACCACTGACAATATTGTATACGTTTTTAGAGTTTCTAGCGTTGAAGCGATCTAGAGTTTTTTGACACCAATTCACCCTAGCTGTTCTTCGGCCAACAGATGTGGTATCCAACGAAAAACTAATTTTTTACACACTATTCTTTAAACAAAATTTTTCTAATTGAAGTCTTTGAAAACCCCAATAATGCTTCAATCTGGCAATATCTCACATGTCGATCTTCGTTGAAGATCTTGCGCATAGCATCGACGTTTTCCTGAGTGACTGCCGTTTTTTATGAACCTGCTCTTGGATCGTCGCAAAGACTAATCCGTCCACGTTTGAATTCTCCATACCAAGGAGAAATTGTTAACTGATGTGGTGCATCATTTCCGAAAACAGAAATCAACTCGGCGAGGCATTCTTGTTGAGATAATTGTCTTCGAAAATTATAAAAATTTATTCCGCAAAAATGTTCTGGATTTAATTCCATTTTTCAACTAACTTGTCCCACTATACAAAACTTAAAAGACATTTTACGTACTCGTCTTCGTATCTCTTACAGAAAGTGACTGGAAAAGAAACGAATGAGTTAGGACATTCAATTTCATCACCATATTCAACTTCATCGCAATTAGTTGTCATTTTTGTAATAACCACTCTCAAAATTTTCGAAATACTTCTTGGATCGCTGCAATAAATTTTCCATTTCATTGGAACTTCTTTCACTTAGGACTAGATTTTACGAATAAGATAGAAGAGACAGATTCTGAAATTGCAATAGATCCCATTCTTATCGAACAATGAGACTGATGTTTAAAGGCGCGTTGTTGTGATAACAGAAAACTCTTTATGGGTTATTCCAAGTCGTTTTTGAGAAATTAATTTCTTCAACTATTCCCTCTGTGTCTCCAAAATTGTTGTTACTACCTTATCCTTTGATGAAAGCGTCTTACTTTTCTTTAGAGGAAAGCTGCTATGATGTGTGAATTGTTGGGACTGTCGTTTGAAACCAGGGACGTTGTGGTGAAGTCAGATTTGTTCAACCATATCAAAATTACCAAAAATTTGGATTAGTTCGTACATTAAGCAGAATAGGTGTGCAGGTGTTTTACTATACTAAGTACTCTATAATATAAAATACTCAAAACCGTATATTTTCAATAATTCTATAGATCATTGTTAGTAAAGTTTTACAAAATTTCAGAATCTAAAACAGTCCTAAAAGTTATATTAACATGACCATTCTTGTGAAGATATACTGTAGAACATTTCTATAAGTTTTAGGAACAACATTGACGGAAACTTTGTTTGCCTTAACGAAATGTACCTATATATAATATATATATATATATATAAATAAAGAATTTTTGAAACTATCTATATAGGAATAACTATTAATCCAAAATGTATATTGCTATTTTAAGGATATCAAATACCTTAACAACTATTTATATAAGAAATTATAACCACCTAAAAACCCTCCATACCAAATATTATGAAATAAAACCATCCTGATCGGTTATAAATATCAATTCCAATCCTTTGACCATTGTTCAAAAGCACAAAGAATAAATTTGTACTGTTTACAAATACAACAATCAATATATTTTAATTAAATTCACAAAATTAATAGCAATTAACATTGGATAAATAGATCCTCCTAACTAACAAGGTTGTACTAACCGCCATCTCTTGTGCATCTATAGAAACAGTTTTTTGTTATATCTGTAAATGTGGTGTAATTTATTTGTTTGTAGCCTGCTGATTGTTTATATTACAAAACAGCCATTTCATTTTAAAGAAATGGCTCTATTTCTTCGTCTTTCTCAACTTTATTTATTTCTTTCTTTGACAAACAGGTGTCATTTCTGTCGTCGATGAATTAGACTACGAGCAACAACAGCAATACGAACTCATCGTAAGAGCTACGGATTCAGTGAGTGGAGTACACGCAGAAGTGCCCGTGTCCATTGTCCTTCAAGATGTTAACGATTGTCCGCCGGAATTTACGGAAGAGAGTTACAATGTATCCATAAGCGAAGCGGCTCCTTTTGGAACACCTGTGTTAAGTGTCGTCGCCAAAGACAATGACACCGGAATTAACCAGAAGATTTTGTATTCTATTCAACAAGATGAACGAAATAATGCCACCGACTATTTTTACATTGACGAGAATGATGGCACTGTGTATTTGAAGCAATCTTTAGACCACGAAACGTCACCAGCCCATCATTTTGTAGTCGTAGCCACTGATCAAGGAGCGCCATCTTTATCGACCACTGCACACGTTTGGCTGACAGGTAAAGATAATTTTTACTCAAATAATTGCATTTAAATATATTCTTATTACAGTTTTGGACATGAACGACAATCCACCTAAATTCGAGCAGCCTTCTTATTACTGCGGACTTTCCGTTCACGCCAAACGAGACCAATTCGTTACTATCGTAACAGGAAGTGACCCGGATGAAGTAGATCAATCCAGATTAAAATATTCAATCGTGGCTGGCAATGAACAGCAAACGTTCTCCATGGATCCTAGTACAGGCATCATAACACTAACGAACTTGGCTAATTTCGGAGACCAAAAGAAGAGCGTCATTTTAAATGTTTCCGTCTCCGATGGTGTCTATACAAGTTTCGCAAGACTAAAAGTTGAATTACTACCGGCTAATCTGCACACTCCGATATTTCCTGATGTCCTAATGGACGTACAGGTAACGGAAAATCAACAACCTGGAACCATAGTGGCTGTAGTTAAAGCGACAGATGAGGATTTCGGAAAATTCGGGTCGATAGCGTACTCCATTCAATCGGATCTTTTAATGGAGACGTTTATTATTGATAAAATATCCGGGACGATTACGACTAGAATAAGATTAGATCGTGAGAAGCAAAAAATGTTCGAGATTCCCGTGATGGCCACAGATGGAGGTGGAAGATCCGGTTTCCTCACAGTTAGAGTCAAAGTATCCGATGAAAACGATAACTCCCCCAGATTCCATATGAGAGAGTATAAAGGTAGCATATCTTCAAATTACACTCAAGGACAATATTTTATGAAGGTTCGCCATCCTTTCCTTCAAAATATCATGAGGTGAAACTTAATTTGGTTTTAGATTCACGCAACCGATCCTGATGAAGGAACAGCAGCACAAGTAAAATATTCAATTTACAAGGAACCAACATCAGAAGTTACAGAATTATTCGATATCGACAGCAAAAGCGGTGGATTATATCTAACTAAAGATGCTTCACCATATGGTACCGTATTATATGAGCTTTCAAAATATATTAACATTTTAAATTTAAACTCTTATAGAAGGCGAAGTTTTCCAATTTTTCGTGAGAGCGATCGATGGCGGTCAACCGCCAAAACATTCCGACGTGCCAATAAACATTCTGATTATGGGACCAAAGGATCAGCCACCAATTTTCGAACGTAAAGATGATAAATTCTTCATATCCGAAAACTCCCCAACTGGCACAATAATTACCAGTTTAAAAATGGTGTCCAATGTCAGTGTCACATATAAAATCCTATCTGGTCCGGAGGAAAATCCGCAGTTCGCAATGGACGGACACGGCCAGCTTATATTAGCTAGACCCTTAGATTTCGAGACACAAGTTTCACATTTAATTGGAATAATTGCAGAAACCGACTCCAGTCCTCCGTTGACAGCTTTCGTCGAGATAATGTTACAAGTTCTGGATGAAAATGATCACGCTCCGCACTTCGAAAGCAATCCGTATATCGTAGATCTTGCTGAAAATACAGAAGAAGGAACTTCTATATTAAAAGGTGAGAGAATTTCATTACTAGATAGTTCTGTTTAATTCGGGCGTAGAAAATAAAAATGGTATAAGTTAAAGGTAAATTTTAACGGAAACTGTGGTTGATTAAATTAATCAAGTTTAATATAACCCCTTTCCACAATAATTTTCGTATTCTGTGTACGTATTTTGCCAAACGCACGCATGAGTGTGTCTTTGGCTTTCGATGGTGTAAGCCTGGTGCGGCCTTTGTTTCTGTACGGGTTTTGCTATGGTCTCAGGTACAACATTAATTCCAGGTATGACATCTGCTGATGATAACAACTTAGTTGTCGAAATACGTATACAGAATACGAAAATAATTATGTCAGAGAATCAACTGTATTAACTTCAAAAAAAATCTTTATAAGCTCAAAGTAATTCAAATTTTTACGAGCGCAAACTAAATTATCTTATTTACTATCAAAATAATCCAAATAAATCGTGAACCTTATAAGAATCATTCAAATGTTATAACACCTTATTTACAACGCGTTTCGAGTATATTAACTCTCTTCAGGTAAACTCTGGTATTATAAACGAACCATTCTCTGTGGATTTATTGTATCTTTTTCCTGCAGTAAAACGATGAAAAAACAACACCCCATCTCTCGCCCAAACATAATTGTGTTGTGTTTGGACGAGAGAGGAATGTATTATTTTTTCATCATTTTACTGTAGGCAAAAGTTACGATAACCCACAAAGAATCGTTCCTTAATTAATAACACCAAAGTTAACCTTTCGAGAGTTAATATACACTAATCGCGTCATAAACAAAGTGTTATTAACATTTGAATAATTCTAATAACGTTCACCTGATGTCAATTCGCCAAGTTTTTAAAATTTCGCCTATACACGCACCATGGTAACTTGTATTGTTTGTTTATCAAATAAATTGTTATAATTATTTATTCGATATCAAAGGATTCTTATTTTTTGTTTTAGTTACTGCGCATGACGAAGACCAAGCCAGCAACGGAGAAGTCAGATACAGTTTTGGTTCCGATTCTGGAGAGGCCATAAACGTATTCTCAGTCGACGCTTATACAGGATGGGTCACTACATTAGTACCTTTAGACAAAGAAACAAAATCAGAGTATAAATTTTATATTCTAGCGACGGATAACAAACATTCTGCTAGAAGTACGATAAAAATCAAATTAAGAGACTACAACGATAGCCCTACGTCATTTAGAAAGAAAAAATATGAGACTGCTGTCAGGGAGGACGCCTTGCCGGGAACCGTAGTGCTTACTTTAGATACAACAGATGAAGACCTTGATCTAAATACAACAGTAGACTTTTATATAATCAGCGGTGACTTGAGTTCTCAATTCCAGATTCGACAAACCAAAGAGTTGTATGTCGTCAAAAGTTTGGATAGGGAAGCGGTGCCGAATTATGATCTAGATATCATAGTTACTGACGGTTTATATACTGATATGACGAAAGTTCATGTAAAAATTCTTGACGCTAACGGTAAACCTCTTCAAACGTCTTTAAATTATCTTTACTAACTTGATTATGTTACAGACAATCCACCATATTGTTTGAAATATAGATATCGGCAAGTTCTATCTGAAGGTATCCTACCGGGTTCGTTCGTTTTAAGTATTTTGGCATCGGACATTGACGAACCCGAAAATTCTAAATTGCGCTATATTCTAACTGGGGATGGTTCCGAAAACTTCATGTTAGATAAAGATTCAGGCCATCTTAAAACCATCACGCATTTAGACAGGGAGAAACAATCGAAATATAACCTGGTGGCACACGTACAAGACAGAGAACACTCCAATTGGGAATGCTCCTCGCAAGTAGAATTAATAATCTCAGATCTCAATGACAACGCACCCCTCTTTTCTTTACCTTACTATTCTGTCGCTCTTCCAGAAGACGTCGAGGTAGGAACTCTTGTCACGAAAGTCCATGCCACTGATGCAGATATTGGTAAGTTCTTTAAAACTGATTTAAGCAATTCCTATATACATATATGTACTTATATGAACATGTATTTTCTCGGGTTTTAAGCCGCGTGTAAGGTGTGTTCTGAGAAGAACTGTTTTCTTGACGTTTCAACGAGACTTCACCCGTCATCTTCTGGGACTAGTCTGTCGCTTACTGATGCTGAGGATCGCCTAACTTCTGTCTACTGGGGCGCCTACTTGTATGCTACCGTCCTGGTTTTGGAACCTAGCCTTATTGACATCGCAAGCGCTCGACTGCGTGTAATTGGCTCCAATATCTGTCTATTCTGCAATCGGTCCGTGGGATTATGTGGGGATTGCGCTGTGTTGCGGTTCGTTTTATTCATATTCTGTAAGTCAGTCAGAAACGTTTTCCATATGTTCGGTGGGTGCCGGCCGTCGCCACGCGTATTCAGGCTATCAAGTCTCTTCTCTATCTCGTTCGCTGCTCTTATGATTCTTGTAGCTAGGTTGGTTTTCGCTCTTTGGTAAAACCTAGGTGTTGTTAAAATCGATTGAATGCCCTGTTAAGAACCTATGTTGCGCCAACGATGATGTTGGTTCTTTCTTGACAACTGCATTTCTGTGTTCTTCTCTTCTAACGTTGATTCACCTGTTCGTCTGCCCCATGTAGGATTGATTACACACTAAGCACGAAATCTCGCACAAACCCTGATCTTTTAGTGGAAGTATGTTTTTCGCGTCGTCTTTTTTGTCGGATATTTTTCTGTGTGTAATAAAGACAGTGTCGATGTTGCATCTTCTTAATATGCAGGCGATTTTGTCCGTAGTACCTTTTATATATGAGAGAAATGTTCTAGATGTGAACTCCTCTTTTTCCGTGTTTTATCTGCAGCCGTTTCTGGCTTTGTTTATAACTTTGTCTAAATACCCGTTTGCGAGGAGAGTGTTTCTGATGTTAATGCAGTGGCGGCTCGTGAGTATTTGACATGGTGAGGCAGATAGAATAATAAATATTCAAAATTGTTTACAATTGATTAATAAACTCTATATACCTACTACATATAAAAACAGTTTATATATATATAGGGCTTCCAGTACAAACCGGGCTGCCAGACGTGAACTGAGCCCTATATCGCGCCCCATTCGATTTTTAAGGGAAAACGAAGTTTCAAAGCAAACCCTTGTGAAACGAAAATAAATATTCTAAAAAATCAAACAAATTCTAAAAACATTAATCGAAAATAAGAACTCAATCTTCTAGGATTTAAAAATAAAAAATAAATACATTCCTATTATAATATAAAATTTAATAATATAACAAATATATACATATATATGTATATATATATAAATCAACAACAATCCAATAACAAAATTTCAAAATTACATGCAAAATGAAAATATTTTAAAATACAGAAAATTTCCTTTATTGGCATTGCACGTAGAACTACATTTCAGTGGCGGCTCGTGAGTATTTGACATGGTGAGGCAGATAGAATAATAAATATTCAAAATTGTTTACAATTGATTAATAAACTCTATATACCTACTACATATAAAAACAGTTTATATATATATAGGGCTTCCAGTACAAACCGGGCTGCCAGACGTGAACTGAGCCCTATATCGCGCCCCATTCGATTTTTAAGGGAAAACGAAGTTTCAAAGCAAACCCTTGTGAAACGAAAATAAATATTCTAAAAAATCAAACAAATTCTAAAAACATTAATCGAAAATAAGAACTCAATCTTCTAGGATTTAAAAATAAAAAATAAATACATTCCTATTATAATATAAAATTTAATAATATAACAAATATATACATATATATGTATATATATATAAATCAACAACAATCCAATAACAAAATTTCAAAATTACATGCAAAATGAAAATATTTTAAAATACAGAAAATTTCCTTTATTGGCATTGCACGTAGAACTACATTTAATAGATTTTACTTCTTGTATAGCAAAGGTATCCTCCGGTTTTTTGTGTTAGCAAAATAATCAATTACATCATTATAAAATCGTTCATCCCTCGTCATCGTTTTAACCAATTCCTTTTCGATTGCAATTAGTGCACAGTTACTAAGTCTTTGTTGTCCAATTGTATTTCTAACATACGATTTTATACATTTCAATGTGGAAAAACTTCGCTCAACGGACGCGGAAGTTACCGATATGGTAACTACTATACTTAGCAATTTAAAAAGTTCTGGCATACAGATGGCTAACTTTTGTTCGTGCATAAATCTTAACATTTCACATGGTGTTTTAGAATTACCAAGGAGTTGCATGTCACTATAAATAACAGCTAATTCATTTTTTAATTGAATTTGATCAAAAAATTTATATTGTTCAAACAAATTATTTAAGAGCCTCTGAGGAAATGCCTTCGAATATTCTTCAAATTTACTTTCTGTTAATAAATCAAAAAAAGCAAGTTTTTCTAAATCAATAAATCTAATTTCAATTTGACTAATAAACGTATCTAGAATTTCGAAAAATAATTTTCTATAATTTTGTTTAGTATCTGGAACGTCATCAATTCTACGCCTTTTATGTGCAACAGATTCGTCAGACATCGAATTTTCGTATACAGTACTGAAATATGTATCACACTCCCGAAATTCTCTAAACTTATCAAGCAAAAAACGTAATTATTATTATTATTATTGAAATTTCTGTTAGACTTACCGTGTATTGTAAGAGATTTTGATAAACCAGGGTTTGGTCTTGGAAGGTTTTTGACATATAATTGATCTTCTACCGATAGAACAACGAACGTATTTCTTATTAAAAAATCTACAATGTCTTGTGTATTTCTTACATTTTTTAAATCCATATTCACAATTTTTAAATCACTGAAAATATCACTAAACAAATATTAAAATATTTAACCTAACTTTGTTATTCCCCCAAGCTGTAATTTGCGATTCGGGCCGAGAATGTCAGCCTCGAGTATATTCGGTAGTTCGGCGATTGTGATTCGATGAGAGGCTCAGTTCAAATTGGCTTCAGACTAAATAATACATACATACATACATTGATATCTAAAGAATATCTACTTGAAACAATAAAAATACTCCTGTTAAAACTTAAAACATATTATTTGCGTGGAGGAAATATTGAGAAACTGTACAAGAAGAATGTAAACCTTTAGACATCTTTATATCATTAAATAAATACTTAATTTATCCTATTAATAATGCTTTCTATATTATTAAAAAATTCAAAAATCTCACAATAAAGTTAGAAAAATCTATTAACTTTTTGAATATTTTTTCTTCTTTGTTATCTTAAATATGTAGCTAATACTTTACTGTAATTTCCATAGAAATTGAGAATTTTTTTGACTGCTGTAGTGCGTTATAAATTTTCAATGAGAGGCAATGAGTGGCCGGGCCTCAAATATTCGTGTTTAGTAGGGATATACATAGATCAAGCATGAAGTTGGTCGGGGCAAGTATACGCGCTCGTACATTCGCACGGAATTAAAATGAAATGATAAATTTGTACTTTGCTTGTAATGCCGGTTTATTTAAAACTATTTTCTTATTGTTTATAAGATAAATTCTGAATAAAAGATGATAATTAATTTATAAAGAATTTTAAAAGTATACATATTATTCTTGTTATAATTCCAAGATTTAGATGGTGAGGCACTGCCTCACCTGCCTCACCTGACCAGCCGCCACTGTGTTAATGCTTCCTTTGTGTTTGTGTTCTTCGTCTGTTAATCGTTCAAATCGTAAAACTAACGTTTTTTTTTTTACAACGGAACTCAGGTATGAGGTGAGTCCTAAAGTCCCATCTTCTTTCTTGATAACCAGCACATCAAGAAAAAGTAGTTTTCCATGATCTTCTACCTCCATTATAAATATAATTTTCGGATGTTTACCATTTAGGTGGTATAAGGAAGCTTTCAAGTTTCCCTCTGCTATGTGTCCAGATCACTAACGTACCATCGACATATCGCAACAACATGGAAGATTTATCCACCCACATATTTAACGCCTTTGTTTTCAAGTTGCCCATAAAAACGTTGGCAATAATTGGTGATAGAGGGAATCCCATCAGTGCACCTTCGACCTGTCAGTACTTCTGGTTGTTGTACATGAAATAGTTGTTTTCCAGGCAGTGCTCTATTAGGTTGTGTTTACTTTGGTGCTTCATACTTGTTCTCTAATACGGACAAGGTCTCTATGTTCGGCATTTGTGTGAATAAGAACGTAACGTCGAAACTGCCTAGTAAATCTATTGGCTAGAAGAGCATATTTTTTTATTAACTCGATGATGTGATATAACTAAGCGCACCACTGGACAGACTTCAGACGATCTTCGGCGTCAGTAAGCGACAGAGGTGTGAAATATGTGCGTTCACATATTCCTAATAGCCTTTCGCTATTTAAACAGCTCTAATATTCGGAAGGATAAAGTAGTAGAAATGAAATAAAACTATACATCCATCTCTCGAATCGAAATGAATGCACTAATATCGCATTATAGCTACCACGTGTAGAACATTTTTGTCACTAAAACAACCAGCGATCATTGCAAGTACCAATAATCAACCATTTACCAACAAAATTATGATTGCAATACGATTTGCTCAAGTCTGGTTACTTTAGTGACAGAAATTTTCTGTACATAGCACCTGAATCATTAAGGCTTTCGCTTCGATGCGAGAGGTGGACATATACTTCTTCATTTATACTCTTTTATGTTGTCGATACTAACATCTAGACGGTGTTTACAACTACCAATAAATTTTTGACGAAGCTCTCCCAGTCATGATTTTACTAGCGAATATTTATTTATTAATTCCAATTTCTTTTTAAATTTTCAGGTATTAACAGGAAAATCAAATACTCCTTCATCGATTCCTTCAATAATCATTTCAAAATGGCTTCCGACAGTGGAATAGTTACATTGGCCAAACCTCTGGACCGCGAAATTCGCGCCATGTACAATCTAACGGTTCAAGCTGTAGATCAGGGAACTCCTCAGATGTCCAGTGTAGTTTCTCTCATCGTAAATGTGCAAGATATAAACGATAATCCGCCAGAGTTTGCGTCGAAATATTACTACGCCACCGCTCCTGAAATATACTCGATTGGTACAGAAATCGTTAGGGTGCTCGCCACTTCTAAAGATACTGGTGTTAATGCGGAAGTGTATTATTCGATTATTGGAGGAAATGAGCACAGAAAATTCGCCATACACAACAAAACCGGTGTGATTACTTTGGCGGAGATGTTAGACTATGAACGGGCTAAAGATTATTTTTTAACAATTCAAGCAATAGATGGCGGTATACCTCCTTTAAGTAATATAGCTACTGTTAACATAACGGTGGTAGATTGTAACGATAATGCTCCCGTGTTTGCGCAGACATCTTACAGTGCCAGGATAAAAGAAGATGCCCTGATTGGTGACAAAATTCTGCCGGTACGGAAATAAATAATTTACGAAATTCACAAAATTATTACATCTTTATTACAGGTTACTGCAACGGATTTAGATAGTGGTGAGAACGGAAGAGTCAGTTATTCTATTATAAAAGGTGATAACGAAGGACAGTTTGCAATTGATGAAGATAGTGGATACCTTTCTGTAGCCAATAAACTTGACCGCGAAACTGTCTCGAATTATGTCCTCGAAATCTTAGCAAAAGACCATGGACTGCCGGTTTTATCTCGACAAGTGATGGTTAACATTGAGATCTCTGATGCAAATGATAATCCTCCGTTATTCTCACAGGGCAATTATACTGCAGTAGTTCAAGTTAGTAATATTTCGTTTTTAATTTTTCTGTAATTACATTTCGTTTATAATTTCAGGAAGACAAATCAATTGGTTATGAAATACTCAAGTTTTCCATTACGGATGCGGATACAGTTCCTAACACATCTCCATATACGTTCGACTTCCGCTCTGGAAACGAAGGAAATTTCTTCCGTCTAGAACAGGACGGTATTCTTAGAACCGCAACCAAATTCAATCACAAAATTAAGAATACTTATCTGCTACAAATAAGAGTTTTTGATAACGGTACGCCACCTTTATTTTCCGATACGATTGTGATCGTTAAAGTTATAGAAGAATCTCAATATCCACCGATAATAACTCCGTTAGAAGTAAATATTAATTCGTTTTTGGATGAATACCCCGGAGGAGTTATTGGAAAAGTCCACGCCACCGATCAAGATCAATACGATACTCTGACATTTTCTCTCTCACCCACCCTTGGAATTATGTATCCTACCCATGAACTATTTAAAATTGACAGCGTTGACGGGACTTTAACTGCATTACCTCGCCTGGATGTCGGCGATTATAGGCTCAATGTATCAGTTACTGACGGAAAATATTACACACACATGATAGTAAAAGTAATAGTTGAAATCGTGTCGGCAGAAATGTTAGAAAATGCAGTTGTGATCCGATTCAGGGAAGTCAGTCCAGAATCTTTCGTTCTTAGCCACAGAAAAGGCTTCGTGAGGGCCGTACGAAATGCTATGAATTGTCGCCTTAAAGATGTCGTCATAATTAGCGTCCAACCGTCTAGTGATTTCGAACATTTGCGTGCCAAAAGACAGTTGGTAAATAAAGATTTAGATGTTCTGTTTACGATCAGAAAGGCCGACGAGGATTACTTTTATTCGTCCACCGAAATACGAAAGGCCCTAAACGACAATTTGGAAGAATTGGAAGAGAGTACCAAATTAGTGGTAGAAGAAATAGTCAGAGACAAATGCACGTCGAATTATTGCAAATACGGAAATTGCGAGGACCGATTCATCTTGGAACCCACGCAAATAAAACCAATTTCCACAACTGTAACCAGTTTCGTCTCCCCGCAGTACGCCCACAGAATGGAATGCGGTTGCAATCAAGGTTACGGTGGAGACAGATGCGATATTGTCGTAAACGAATGCGCAAGATCACCCTGTCAAACGTACAAGATATGTGTACCCGATTCTTCGATACAAGGATACTCTTGCCAATGCCCGGAAGGTTTCGCCGGACTTACTTGCGAAATCGATATCTCTAAATGCCATGATGAATCATGCTACATAGCGAGAAATCCTATTTCGTTCAAAGGAAAAAGTTATTCACAATACAGAATCATCAATAAGAAAGCTATAGAAGACCAATTGAGTTTGAGTTTGAGAATAAGAACTATGCAACCGTCTGGTAATTTAATGTATGCTGCCGGTAAAGTAGACTACAACATATTAGAAATAGTTAACGGCGCAGTACAATATAGATTCGAATTGGGTAGCGGTGAAGGTGTAGTTAGAGTATCAACGACTTACGTCTCCGATGGAAAGTGGCACGAAATCCGATTAGAAAGAGATCATAATAGTGCGCGCTTAATTGTAGATGGCGTGCATACCGCCCAAGGTTCTGCCCCGGGTATTAGTGACATTTTAAACTTACAGAGCGATGAAATGTATCTGGGCGCAGAAGTGCATCAACATCCATCAATATTAGGTTTCGAAGACATTCAAAGAGGATTTTCGGGTTGCATGGATGACGTTAGAATTGCAAGAATATCCGTTCCCCTTCACAAATCTGGCGATAATTCGATGGCTGTGTTAAAACGCTTCGCCAACGTTGAGTTCAGTTGTGACGCTAACGCTTTAGTTCCCCCGGGTGCCTGCGGATCGCAACCCTGCATGAACGGTGGCACTTGCAAGGAATTACCCGGAGGTTTTGAATGTTTGTGCCACGCGAGATTCCAAGGAAAGGTTTGCGAATTAGACACCGATCCTTGCGCGTCAACACCTTGTCTGTACGGTGGAAAATGCTCACCTACTATTGGTGGGGATTATTCTTGTGAATGTATGTATCGGCTTTCTGGAAAACGATGCGAATATGGAAAATATTGTTCACCCAACCCTTGCAAACACGGTGGCGTTTGTGAAGAAGGTGACGAAGGACCTTTGTGTAAATGTCGCTTCTTCACCGGAGATATGTGCGAATTCGATATCAACGAATGCGAATCATCACCCTGCCAAAACGGAGGGACTTGCATCAACGAGCTTGGATCGTTCAGATGCATATGCCCCCCGAATACAACCGGTCCTTACTGCGGTAGTTCCTTATATTCTTCTGCCATTACATCGAGTATGTTCCCGTTAACCACAGAAGAATTAATCGGTATTTTAGTCGGTGCCATGGTCTTAATAATACTGGTGCTAATGTATATAATCTATCGAAATTGTCGGACTAAGAGATCACGCCAAAGGCAAAACACCATCAACAACGAGACTATAAGAAAAGATCAAATTGTTTTAAATTCTACCCGTCCTCACGAACTGGCGGAATATAAACGAGGATCAAAATTGAGTAACTTGGAGGTAAACCAACGTGATATACCAGTACGTTCCACGAGGCCGTCCTCCTACACAGCGACCTCTCAAAATGAAAACGTGCTTCATTATAACTCCATACTGAATAATTTCGATTCGATAAGAAGCTACGGATCAGCGGGTTTGTATATTTTATTAGTTTATTATTAGTTATTTATCAATGTGTTCGTAAATTAAAAATATGTACAGTTTACCACAAAAAGGTCGCTATCTAAATCGCAAGTTTTGGTATATATTTTGGTGTGCGTAGCGTCCAATACAAGTTTGTTTACATTTTTGACCTGATAACAAAAAAACTTCAACACTACTGCGTTATCTCTCTCGCATTTTATTCAAGACATAAATATGTTGAAATAACGAAGTGTCGTTTACTCAAAATACTTGACAGAAATTGTTCTTGAGGTAATCTTTTGCTGTAACATTTTTTAAATGTTTGGTGAACTTAACCAGTGCATTGCAAATAGGTTACTAGAAACGGTAGTCAAATGAATGCATTTGCATGGACTGAATATATGAATATAAATTATTAGTTAATATTTGATGTATAAGAAAATGCAACACATTCGTGTTACGGTGGCACCAAACATTAGTTGTAAATTATTTATCAATATTGAAGACATGTTATTTAATATAAAGGTTGTTTCAAATTTCTCGTTTTTTAAAAAGAATAAATAAAACACATAATTTGCATTCACTTTCAAAAACTTTTTATTGGTAATTGAAGTATCAGTTATGCTTGTTATTTTTGTTAAAATTTTCAATGACATTCTGACATAATTGAGGGTCTATCTCACCAATGACACGAAAAATTTCATCTTTCAAAGTAGGAATTGATTGTGGATTGTTTTTATAAACCTGACTTTTCACATAACCCCAAAGAAAATGTCTAACGGTGTCAAATCCCATGATCCTTGTGGCCAATTAACATCATCGTTTCTTGAGATTACACGTCCAGGAAATTTTTCTCTCAATAAATCAATTGACTCGTGTGCAAAGTGAGGTGTAACGCCATTCTGTTGAAACCACATATCCTCTAGATCAATATTCATTAATTCAGGCCACAAAAATTGGATTATTTTCCGACGATATCGATCACCATTGACAGTTACAGCTTTACCAGCATCATTTTCAAAGAAGTAAGGTCCAATTACACCACCTGACCGTAATGCACACCAAACATTAACTCGTTTAGGATGCATAGGTTTCTCATGAATAATTCGTGGATTTTCCTCACCCCAGACACGGCAATTTTGTTTATTAACATAGCCATCAAGTTCAAAATATGCCTCATCGGAAAACATTATTTTTTGAGAAAAATCCATTGATGAAATTGACAAATGAACGACGTTTTAAATGATCTAATGGCTTCAGTTCCTGTGTTATTTGAATCTTATATGCCTTCAGAGCTAAATCCTTGTGTAAAATACGCCATGTTGTTGATACACTAAGTCCAAGTTTTTGTGGAATCGTGATCTTCGTAAAGTCTTCGTTTAATCCATTAAGTAATTACGATGCAACCAAAGGTAGGACGGAAACTCTCACGGTTGGATTAGAGGGTTAATTAATAATATCATCCTTTCAGTAAGGCGCTAGTGCAAAGTCAAAATGAAACTTTGTCCACGTGTTCGTGGTTTATCAACTTATTTGACACAACCCAACTGTAAGTCGATAAACAATCAGCATAATATTTTGCAACACAATCGTTGCTATAATTATGCACAATTTGCATCCAAATTGAATCTTTTTACTGCGTGACAGACGACAAACTTCAACAGAACGAAGTTAGGTACTCGATAGAGGATGTAAGCATCGAGGCGTTTAATGCTTCTATTAGCATGTCATAGGAGAAAAAACAAGAAAAAAAAGCAAGGTACCGACTCATTACTACGGCAATTAATCACAGAATACTGGGGATAACTTCAAATAAATATTATGACAAAAATAATGCAAATTTAACAATTAAAATGAAGATAAAACATCGAAGAGATCTATAACCCTTCGATAATATTGATTATAACTATAGGCTGACAAATACGAGAGATAATAGTAACAAGAATAATAAAACGAAAATCGTTCGAATAATTATTCCCAAAATATTGAAATTCTATGTACAGCTGTGTCCGCAAAATACGAACGCAGGATAAATTATGTATGTAACAAAGGTCTGTTAATATTATAGAAAAAAAAATATTTCACAGGTGATGAACTTGAAAATGTACCTCGGGACTACGTGCGGAATCTGAATCTAAATAATCAACAAGGAGGAATGGGGAACAACTGCGAATCAGACAAAACAGCCTGGGCCGATCAAATGCATCTAGCTCAAACGTTTACTGAAAAGCCGAAAATCAAAAACGGTAAGTAATATTCCGCCAACTACGCTATTCTAATCATTCAAACACATTTACATTTATACTAAAGCATGCAGATTAAATTAATAATAACCACTAATACAAATAATGCTTGTCTTATAAAAATAACTGTATTAGTTCTCATTTTCATATACGAGGGTCGTTTGACAAGTAGTGAGAATGGAAAAGAAAAACGAATTTTTTAAATACAAAATAATTTTTATTTTTCAATATATTCTCCTACGTTTATTCCAACGGTTCTCCAATGCCCTTATGCCATCTCTAAAATGCGATTCCGGAAGGCTTGCAAAATACTCATTTACGAAGATGATAAGCTCATCGTTAGACGAAAATTTCTTTCCACCTAGTGCTGTTTTCAATTTTGGAAAAAGGTGGAAGTCGGAAGGAGCTAGATCCGGCGAATAAGGCGCATGCGGTACTAAATGGAAATGCAACTCGTGGATTTTGGACATGGCAACTGTGCTGGTATGCCAGGGAGCGTTGTCTTGGTGAAACAGAATCTTTTTATTTGCCATTCCTGCCCGTTTAGCACGAATCTCAACATTTAATTTTTGTAGAAGTTCTGCATAATATTGTCCGTTTATTGTGGTACCTTTCTGAAGGTAATCAATGAGCAAAATGCCCTTTGAATCCCAAAAAATTGATGCCATCACCTTGTTTGCCGAAAAAGTGGTTTTCGCTTTCTTTGGAGGTGCAGAACCACGTTCTAACCATTGTTTCGACTGTTGTTTAGTTTCGGGTGTACTGTAGTGTATCCAAGTTTCATCGCAAGTAACAAATCGCCTACAAAAATCACTCCAAACACTCATTGGAAATGCGTAAACGAGTGAACTTTTGATCTGTTGTAAGCAATCGCGGCACCCATCTTCCCGAAAGCTTGGAAAGGTCCAATTCTTTCGTTAAAAATATGGTGTACGCGTTCTGTTGAAATGTTTACCATGTCTGCTATCTCTCTCACTTTGAGTCGTCGATCTTGCGTAATAATATTATGGATTTTTATAATCATTTCCTCAGAAGTCACGATTTTGGGTGCTCCAGAGCGCGCTTCATCAACACAGCTTGTTCTACCACGTTTAAATTCATTTATCCATCTACTTATTGTGGCGGATGATGGAGCAGATTCACCTAATGTTTCCCGTAACTCATCTTTCATTTCGGTAGCTTTCACACCCTTAATTACGAAGTATTTAATCACCGCACGATACTTTGCTTTTTCCATTTTAACAAAACGACGTGTTGCTTCTTTTTCAATCAGCAGTCAAAAATAAACTAATCAACCGATTTATCTAAATATCGAAATGTAAACATATAAATAGGCAATCTAAATTACAGTGCATTTGTTTTACCAATTAGAGCGACACCTATGTGTCATTCTCACTACTTGTCAAACTATCCTCGTATCTCTCTTCAGAAAGGAATGGAATGATTAATCTTTAACTTTCATCGATGTATTTTATTAGAATAATAAGTTAATATTATACTATTAGTGACAAATATAATAACAAACTAGTATTAAATAAATGTAACAAAATACAAACACGCAACTAAAGTGGATATTAATATTCTGGATCTGGATTTACTATAATTTTGATATATCTTCTTAACTAGAATTTTACTATCGTAATAGACTTATTAAAAATTCTTTAAATTTAGTCTTTAACATGGAAAAGTTATATTAAGTTAATACATAATGTCCAATGGAACGGATTTGGAACTTGGCCGGACGTGTTATGAATCAACTTATGAAAGATTATAAATATACACTTCATTTAATATAAGATTTAACACACCTCTACTACCACGTAGTCGAATACTTCTACCCCTTAGAAGACTATTGAAATTTCTTCAAAAATATTAGTGTCATTGTGTATTTAATGTTTGTATCTATGTATTTGCTAAAGAAACGTCTTTTAGTGATGTCACTTAACTAATTCATACTGGCAATTTAAAAAAAAATCGATCAATTAACACATTCGTTATAGAAACTACCAATACAATGTGTGTATATATATATGTATATCAGTTTACTAATACACAAGAAAAAGTGTTTGCAAATTCCCATAACCAATAACACTGGCCAACAACTTATTTAGCATAATTCCGTAATTCACAAAAGTAAACAGTATATATAGGATGTTTTTTTTTAAAGCTGGGGAACTTAAAATCATAATGCAAGACAGAAATATTGTTGGAATGAAATTTTTTTTATTATAATCTGGTAGATAATTTCATGGCATTTATTTTTTAAAAATGATTTCCGGCTCATGTCCGCCGCGGCTACGAATTACATGGTCCATTCGATCAGTCCAATTTTAGACTACTTTTTCCAATAAATCTGGCCGTATGGCGTCATTGGTAGCTTGAATATTGGCTTTCAATGCGTCAAGAGTTGCTGGTTTGTCGGCATAAACCAATGACTTAATATAGCCCCATAAAAAGTAATCTAGAGGCGTTAAATCGCACGAACGAGGAGACCAGTGAACAGGACCACTTCTGAAAATAAAGTTGTCAGCATGACAACAGCAATTGATTTTGCAATAAATTGTTAAGCGCGCTGTATGACAAGTTGCGCCGAAACAAAAATTCAGTCAGCATGGCTCGATAGCGCTCGCCATTCACCGTAATGGCAGATCCTTTCCCATTTCGAAAGAAATAAGGAAAGATGATACCGCCAGCATGTAAATCGTACCAAACAGTCAATTTTAATTAATGTAATGGTGATTCTTTAACGGCTTGAGGATTGTCTTCGTTCCAAGTACGGTAGTTTTGCTTATTGACGTAGTCATTTAACCAGAAATGAGCTTCATCACTAAACAAAACTCTTGGATAAAAATGTTCATCTTCTTTTCAAATATTTCCAAATGAGCCCAATCAGCAAAAATTCGACGCAAACAATGGTCGTTCGGCTACAATTCTTGCAAGATCCTTACGTAAAATTTTCCACGTTGTCGAAGGACAAAGGCCAAAAAGTTGAAAACGACGACGATTCGACATTTCGGCCTCTTCTTCAATACTTCGCGCTACAGCATCAACATTCTGTTCGGTACGCATATTTCTTTGTCTTGTTGATGGTTTTGAATCGAGAAGGAAGAGTAAAATTGGTGCGAAAACGATCAATAACTGCACGAATTGCCTGCTCACTAGGCCGATTATGTTGACCGTAAAATGGACGAAGTGCTCTATGAACTTCGCGAACAGATTTATTGTTTTCAAACTAAATTTACACAATTGGGAAGCCAAACCTTACCGAACAGAAATGTCAACCCAGTTTGACATCAGCTGTCAAACTATAGTTATCGATATCGATAGTTCTCATGCAGCTTAAAAAACACCCATTACAAACATAAATTTTAATGGTGACTGTGGTTGGTTAAATTAATCAATTAAGGTTAACCCTTTTCGACATTAATTTTCGTATTCGCTATACGTATTTCGACAACTAAGTTATCATCATCAGCATATAGTTAATGACAGTGTCGCATCTGGAACCACAGCAAAATTCGTCCAAAAACAAAGTCCGTACTAGATTTACAAACAGTGTGTGCCATTCTTCTCAAAATATTCTTGGTTTATTTGCAGAAACTCTTCCTATTCTCGTACTAAAAAAACGTTTGAAAAAACTGGTGCCATAAAAACATGCGGAAATAGAATCACTCATTTACCAAATCATGGGCGTTTGTCTCCCATATTTGAGCTACCGCTCCATGCAAGTATACCCGTCACCCATATTTGCGGATCACGGCGACGAATACGTTAAATAAAAAAAAAACTAATGTACAAAATTTCCTCTTGAATTGAAAAACCAAATCGTGTATAATATTATCACGTAAACAAAACGAAAAATACAAATATATCGCAAACTTTTGAGTATTTAAGGTAATTTTGATGGAGCCTGTGGTTGATTAACTTAATCAAGATTGATACTCGTCTATAACCCCTCTGCACATTAATTTTAGTATTCTGTATACCAATTTCGACAACTAAGTTGTCATCATCAGCAGGTAATTAAACAATGTCGCATTTGGGAACAACGGCGAAATACCCATACGAAACGGCTTTCAACGTGTGCGGAATTTCTTTCGTACGGGTATTTTCTCTTTGGTTCCAGATGCGACACTGTTTACTTATCTGCTGGTTATGATAACTTAGTTGTCAAAATACGTATAGGAAGGGGTTATATATCAACTGTCAGTTATTTTTGTTTAGTATAATGTTTCTGATGTTACTGATGAAATGAAGTGTGAGCGCGCCGAGCGGCATATTTCGACGGAAAAACAAGAGCAGCGCGATCGCGTCGATCGACATTTCTCACAAATAAATGAACGAAGCGCTGTCGCGCTGCACGGCATGATCCGACGGGGATTCTTAAAAAATTTTGACACCAAAACGGTTAATGGCAAAGCGAAAAGTTGAAATTTGTTGGCTAATGTAATCGTTAGTATCGTTAATGTGTGTTAAATCTAATATTAGTCTAACATATGAATTGAAAACTTCACGTACACTTTCTAAATCCGTTCCTGTTTATATAAATTTAGAATTCATTCCGTTCTTTTCATTTGTTTTTTGAGTAAAAAAGAAAAAATTAAATTATCAAAACCATGCGGTGTAGTTGTAAATAAAAACAAATACACGGAAAAAAATCGTTTATTTGAAAACATGGCGTGTAAAAATTAATAAATCTAATTTTACTCCAGATTATAAAATATCCAGTCCAGTTAACTGCGATCCTCCAAACAGACTGTATGGTGGACGAAGTAATACAATTGCAAATCATAAACCAATTGGACCGCCAACAATAACTTCAAATTCAACAGATGATGACCATAGATCTGTTGGAAGTAAGTGTCAAAAGCAGTTTTTACGAGACTTTGGCAGAAAATTCTAAAAAAAAATAATGTGAAAGTCGAAAATTATTTTATGGGACTCCTTTGTTTGTTTCGTAGATGTAGAATAGAAGTTATGTTATTAGTAGTATGGCTGTAGTGAGACTAGTAAGATTTATCATTTGTCTCTTTCATTGTTATTATCGTTGTTTGACTAATGACTAATTTCTTACAGCAACAGTTCATATATACTTCTACCGCTACAGGTCCTTTACTAATAATAATGAACCAAAGTAATTGTTATATGCTAACGACTAGAGCGGTCAATTTTGTCTGCACGTGCATACCTTCTTACATACTTACAACAGCAAATGCTATCCTGTCACACTGATAAAATCTGACCGCTCTACTTATGATATAAATAAATCCAAGTAAAATGTAAACAAAGACACACGAATACTCAATCTGACAAAACTCTATTCAGTTCAATTATTTTCATAACCTATTAGGATATATACTGTGTCACCAAAACAGAACGGACGATCCAGAAAAAGTATATATTTTAACCAAAATTTTGTACAAATACGAGGGAGCGTTTTTATATTCGCGGAATGGGGGACAAGGGGTGGAAATAAAAAAACCAAATTATTTTTCTTTTTCAATATATTCACCTGCAAGACGGATACATTTTTCACATCTTTCAATTAATTTATTTATACCCTCATAAAAAAATGATTTCTCTTTATCTGCAAAATACGCCGAAACTGCCTCCTTGACTTCATCATCGGCAGTAAATTTTTTACCCCGCAGCTCTTTTTTCATTTTCGGAAACAGGTAATAATCACTCGGGGCCAGGTCTGGGCTGCAGGGTGGGTGATTCACAATTTCGAAGCCCACCTGATGCAGGGCAGCTAACGCAACGCGGCTCTTGTGGACGGGCGCGTTGTCGTGCAAAAGCAGAACACCTTTTGTCAATTTTCCCCGTCTTTTCTCTTTAATGGCTTCTTTTAGTCGCTCTAATATTGAAGCGTAATATTCTCCGGTTATAGAAACACCTTTATCTTTATAATCAATCAACAATATTCCTTCCGAGTCCCAAAATACCGTTGTCATGAGTTTCCCAGCTGATTGTGACACTTTAAATTTCTTGGGAGGTGCTGTGCCCTTTTTATGCCACTTCATGGAGTCTTATTTGGACTCAGGTTCATAATGATGAACCCAAGTTTCGTCCCCAGTAACAATTCCACTCAATACACCATCCTTGTCTTCATTACAGAGGTCCAAAAATGCACGCGAACACTCTACGCGCTGTTGTTTTTGCGGCGGCGTGAGCATTCTCGGCACCCATCTTGCGCTGACCTTAGACATGCCGAGATGATCGTGTAGGATTTTAAAAATTGTTGTATCGGATACTCCAACCATTTCTGCGAGTTGTTTCTTCTTTAGTCGAGCATCTTCGAGTACAATTTGTTCAACTTTTTGGATAAGTGCTGGCGTGGTCACCTCAATGCTGCTGCCCGGCCTCGGGTCGTCTTCAAGGGATTCCCTTCCTTGTTTAAATAAACTATGCCACTTGTACACCATGGTTTTTCCTGGACAAGAGTCGCCGTAAACCAATGACATCTCATTCATTATGGTCGCGACTGATTTTCCTTGCCTGGTAAGGAACTTTATAACGGCACGATATTCGATTTTTTCCATATTTCACTTTTCACTCCTGATTATGTTACTTGGTTGACAGTTAGTCTTTGCAATCGTAAAAGACTAACTATCTAATAACAATGAAACTTCGTATTTATACTAATCATGAGTCGCTGCACAGGCCACGCCCCAAATGCGCCTACTCACCCCTCTACAACCCGCTCATTACGCGAATATAAAAACGCTCCCTCGTATCTAGTGCTGGGAATAATAAATGTTTAAATTTTCTTTTGAAAACTCATCGTTTACTGAACCATAACAAAAAAAAATTCGTTTTTCTTTTCCTTATTTTGGATCAATTTAGTTCATTTATTTGGCAGTCTAGACAACTAGACCATCGTGAGACAGGTTAGTTTTACCCTACTGATGACCAGTCGTTGCGATAGTAATCCTGCTCAGTACGAGAGGAACCGCAGGTTCGGACATTTGGTTCACGCACTCGCTCGAGCGGGCGGTGGTGCGAAGCTACCATCTGTGGGATTAGCCTGAACGCCTCTAAGGCCGTGTCCTTTCTAGTCAAAGGTGGCAACGATACCCTTAGGAGTTCCGAGAGTCGGAAGGCTCAAAACAATGTGACTTTATTAGGCGGTCGACGTTCGCGTCGGCCGTCGCACGGGCCCTCATTTCATCTCATCGCTAAGTTCCGTCTGCCTCTAGCGGTCGACCATGGGTGTTACACAGTTCGATATCGGAACTTGGAATTGTCTGCAGACGACTTACGTACCTGGCGGGGTGTTGTACTCGGTAGAGCAGTTTCCACGCTGCGATCTGTTGAGACTCAGCCCTTTGCATGGGGATTCTTGTCGGCTAAGCGAGACCCCAGAGGAAGGCGGTGGCCATGGCACACACCCGCGGTCCTGTCTTACAGACCGATCGAGAACGATGATCGGGAACCAGAAAGACAGTTTATAAACACTGTTTGAACTGTGGTTGTGTTCAGCAGGAAGTGTGTGTTCCTACTGAACAGAAGAAAGTAAAATAAGGAGGGGTTGTAGAATTATAGAATGGATATATAGAGAAGTATATATAGAGAAGTATATATAGAGAAGTATATAAGAGAGAAGTATATAAGAAGTATTATTTTTTATATACAATTTTTTTCCTCCTTCGAAGACAACTAAATTATTGCCAGCTAAGTGATTCTGAATAAGATCGTGGATTACACGAGGCGGTTATTACATTTCGTGAATTCGCCAATCGAATGCAAAAGAAACGTTATTAAAGCTATTCATTGTTGAAAAATTTGTCCAAAAAGGTAGTGAACATCGTAGAAAAAGGACAACCTATAAAATAGAAATTGACGTAGTACCTCAAAGTCTGTGGGAAATGCTTTATCACCAGAGATAGACCATAGAATAACGTGTTTCATCTGTCACCGTATTTGTTTGGATCGATTTCCGATCATCTAGAACTAATAGAATGGTGTAATCTACTAGATTGAGATGAAGAATGGACCAATATCGTTTTTACGCTGGTAGTAGACGAGTCTAAAATCGAAGAGGAAAAAGGCAATTCTTTATTTTTCCGTAGAATGTAACAGTGCACTTACTGGTTTAAGATTGAATTTGCAGAAGAAGAAAGACTCCTTTAATATTACCTCGAGGTCATTCAATTGCCCAAAAGTACATTTACAAAGTTTACCATATATCCAAGGGCTATATAATATCATTCCAGCAAGATAATGTCCGTCCTCATGTTGCATGTTACATTATGATTCTTGGAAGAAGTTAACATTAATATTCTCCAACTAGGCGATCGCTAAATACAGGGTGTTTCAAAAAAAATATACGTATTTCGAATGCATATATTTATTAAACTTTAAGACATACGAATATGAAACTTTACACACATATTTACGAACCTCTCAAGTTCAGATTACAGATATTCAATATGTCCTCCATAAGCGACACGAACAATATCACATCGATACCCAAATTCCTCTCGTACTCGGGCAAGCATATCTTTCGTCACTGATGTTATGGCGGAGCGGATCCGGTTCTTCAACTCTTCCAGGTTCTGAGGGAGTGATGGTACATACACGTTGCCTTTAACGAAACCCCACAGGAAGAAGTCACGGGATGTCAAATCCGGTGACCGTGGAGCCCAGCTGTGTCATGCTAAGTCGCCAGCTCGTGGACGACCAATCCAACGGTTCGGTAGAGTTTTAAAGTTTCATTCTGATATTCACGCACTTGGCGACTCCAGTGAGGGGGTGTCCCGTCTTATTGAAAAATGAAGTTGTCCTCATGCATCCTCGGAAACAACCAATTTTGTAATAAAAACGAGATACTACTGACCGTTAACCGTGTTTCCATCAAAGAAGAATGGGCCGTCAACAGATGATCGGGATATCGCACAAAACACATTGATTTTAGGCAAATCTCGCACATGTTCAATGGCCACATGTGGGTTCTGTAGACACCAAATTCGAACATGGTGTTTGTTTACCAGACTACTAATATGGAAAGTGTTATCATTGTCAATAGCATCATGAATCTCGTTACAAAATGCCACACGTTTTCGTTTGTCATCAGGACGCAGAGCTTGTAACAACTGTAACTTGTACGGCTTCATAACCAACCAACGTTTTAAAAACACGCCAAATTGTTGTTGTAGGCAGTTGTAACTCCCGACTGGCACGGCGAGTTGATTTTGAAGGATTACGTTGGAAAGCAGTTTGAATTCGTGTAACATTTTCTTCAGAAACACATACACATCCTGTATCTACAAACTGTCGATACCATCTGCGAATGTTCCACCCATTCGGAGGATCAATTTGGTAGCTCAACCTGAAACGTCTTTGCACTGTAATCATGGAATTGCACTTCACAAACTCGAGAACACAAAATGGTTTCTGCTGCGAAGTAGCCATTTTAAACATATGACGATTACCAAGAGAGACAGAAGACAACTTACATCTAGCGGCTGGTTAATAAACTAGACTATGTATTCGTTTCTCCAATAGCCGAGCCGAGGCGCAGCGATCGATAGTTTGGATAAAATAATACTTTGTAATACGTATATTCTTTTTGAAACACGCTGTATTACCCACAGAACAAGCCTGGGATGTGATAGGTCGAAGGTTTGATATATTTCCTAACCCTCCAATGAACTTAAATAACTACTTGATGCCCTACACGTTGCTTAGAATCAGCTTCCACAGGAGTCCATAGAACATCTTACTAGAAGCATGCCCGGAATAGTAAAATGTATTCGTAATATTTAGATGGAGCAGGCCAAGTTTTTATTATTCTCAATATAGTAAATATTAAAACAAAATTTAGTTTTAAAACATATGGGTTGACTGAATGATTAGCTTTCTTTTCAATTATTCAGTTATTAGGACCAATAACCTATTATGTCCAAGTCTTTAATCGCTTTACAAGTTAATTAAAATTTCGAAACGACGAAAAGACAATGTTATATATAATACATATAATTGATTCATTGATTGTTAAGAGAGTCATGAAGCTTATCTACAAATGCTTAACATTATGATATTGCACTCATAACTCGTGCTTTATTGATTTCTTCATAATATTCTTCATGGTGCTACTGTAACACAACATTATCACAATAGGATCAGTACACGGTTCCATTTGGGATCTTCATTTTTATACACCATTGTGGCAAAACTAAACCTAAAATTATAATGAAATTTTTTCAATAAAAAAACATTCTCACGTGGATATAACAGCAAGTTACGATAATACAAGCGTAAATTTTTACAGAATCTAAATAAAAATAAATATAATTTCGGAACTTGTATTTCGTGGGTTGCTTTAAAAGTTTTGCGGCTAAACTACTACTCGTAAGGTGGAAATATTTTTATCGTATTCTGAGATTTTGTTGCCGGACTATCATTTGCAGATTGCTAACATGTGCTGTTATCTCTTTTTAGTAATTTTTTAAATAAAGCGAGTTTGCGAAAAATGGAATTAACGCTCGAAAATTTTCGAGACATGATTTTCTACGATTTTAAAGACGACCTAACTTGATAAGAGTATTCGCAAAAAAATCAAGCGATTGTTTGGCGATGAAGCACTCTCCTTGGCGTTAGTTGAACGGAGGTACAATGAGTTCTATGGTGGACGTGTTTTGCTGAAGGATGAGCATCGTGAGGGAAGGCCTGCCACTACAATCACTTCAGAAAACATCGACGCCGTGAACAACGTGGTAAAGACAGACAACCACTACACATACAGAGATGTTCGGGCATCATTGGGCATTAGTATGACCCAAATCATAAGCATCCTTGCCGTCAGCAAGCCGATGGATATCATACAATTTAATCGAAGCTCAAAATAATGCGCGTATGGATTGGTGCAAAAAATGTTTAAAATTTTCAATCGGTGTCGAGCAAAATCAGTGTTCAACATCGTTACAGGTGGAAAAAGTTGGATTTATTGTTACGAGCCAAAATAAAAACAACAATCGACTCAATGGATCTTCAAAGACGATGTGAGACTCGCGAAAGTGAGACGCAATCGAAGCTTTGACAAGAAAATGATCGTACAGTCAATGCTGAATGGTACACAACCATTTGTTTGCCAACTGTGTTTCAAAAAGAGCGCGAGAAACGTCCAAGAGGACGAATAATTATGCATCAAAACAAGACACCATCACACAACGCATCTCAAAAATGTTTTAACCCCTTCATGAACGGAAATGATGATTTATCCGGCTTATAGTCCCGATTTTACACTGTGACTTCTTTTTATTTCCATAAATAAAAGACAAAATACGTGGATTAAAATTTAATACCCCGGAAGCAACTGTGAAAGCCTACGAACAATGGGCACAAGTGTATAAAGGCGAATATTTTTAAAACAATAGAAAGAAGATTGGTTAAAATTATTAATTTTTTCTGTATCACCCGCAAAATTTTTAAAGTAACCTATGTATCCTATGTAAACAGTTTTTAACTACTCAAATAGACAAACAAACTTACTCTTACTTTTATACAATACGTTTGAGCAAAATAGCACAATGAATAGAGTCGTAAGAAGAGAAAAAGCGCTGGTCCAGGATCACCACTTTATGAAGATTTAACGTTGGTCGATGGTGAAGGTAATGAGAAATGGTAAAAAAGCTTCTGAACGAGTTTTAAACCGATAGTCAACAGCTCTGAACAGACAAAGATCAGCTTAACTGTTCCTGTATTAGTTCAAAGCTGTTCTTTATCTGTTCAGAAACTTTTTTGACTGTCTGGTTACCTTCATTTCAGGCCAATATTAAATCTTCATCCTTACCTTACCTTTGGTGATCTCAGATCTGCATTTTCCTTCTACCGTCGTTCTCTTCAGTAAAAATAAACTGAAATTACAAAATTTAGATGAAACATTTTTGATTACAAAATACTTGGTGTCAATTACAACGCCATCTTGCGCATATTACTGAATATTCCGAACCCATGTTTCAGGTTATCACTGGGACTGTTCTGATTGGGCGAGACACAGTCAAACATTACCGAATATAACTGAGGTTCCGGGCAGCGAAATCCCGGACTCTTCCAGCTTTCACAGCAACGAAAGCAACGAATCGCGATGTCACCACTTGCCTCATACTCTGGGATCGGTCAATCCCGATAGGGATATAGAAACCCTGAACGAAGATCTCGAATCCGAATTCATGGCGGACAGCGAGTGCGAACCACACGCTGTCAGTCCTAGCCTCAATGCTCTTGACAGCGGCAATGAGGAATTTCGCTTTACCACAGGTAGGTTTTGTAAAATATAAATTATTTAATTTGATTTCCATTGTATCTACCTGATGTACTTTAAATTTCTTTAAGAAAAAATTAAGGACTTTCTGAACAGATAATATTGTTATTTATGGTAACCGCTTTTACGGTGTTTGGATATTAAAAAATAAAAAAATTGTTGATATGATTAATAAAAGTTATAATCTAGTTTACTCAGAATACATAAATAGAATTTTGTTTACGAAAAATATCAGTTTAATGCTCCATAAATACAATGGTTTAAACTATGATAATTTTAAAAAAATCATTTGTCTTTCTAATTTTATTAATTTTAATAATCTATACAGAAAATCCTTATATATTTTAATGATACGTCATCACCAAAACCCCGCCAGAAGTAAGCATGAGTCATTTAAATGATGAAGATACTGTCACACAACGAAAAATTAATGTAACCCGTACTGAATTAAATTTAACTTGTCATAACCGTCTTCAAAATTGTCAAAACCATTCTATTCTAAATAATGTTTATCATCGAAAGATGATTAAATGATATTCAAGATTATAAGTGAATAATTCAGGGTATTGCTATCTGCTTCTGGGTTTCCGGGCTGGAACCGCGTCACTAGTATATCTGCCGACGTTTCGTACCCATTTGTATGGGACATCTTCAGGGCTGAACTACTGCACTGAAACTGGTTTCAGTGCAGCAGTACTGCACTGAAACTGGTTTCATATAGATAGCACGACCGCGGAAGTCTACGTACCAAATTAATTCAGGGTATTATTTACTGTATATTTACATACAAGAGTTGAGTTATGGACGGCATACCGAGTGCGTTTTGCGGACGACGATAAGTTGACCAGCGTACCGGTCTGATCTCGATTCGAGCGTGTGCGCGACTTTATGCTTTAACAAATGCTATATACAAGATAATTGTAGTGATGGGGTTTAAGATACAGTGTTAGTATCAGGTTGTTACAAATGTAATGTCCGTTTTTTCCTTCAGTCTGAACTGAATCGCACCTGTGTGAAGACGTGTATGTTTTTGGTGAAAATTATTATTGTATTTGTAGAAAAGGGTATTTATTTTGAAGTGTGTACCTGTTCCATTTCTTGGAAAGATGAATACACCTGTCCTTGTCTCGCCTATGGAAATGCTGTCGGCAAGAGATATTCGGGCAATTTACCTCTTTCAATTTAAAAAGGGATTAAATGCAGCTGCAGCAACGCGAGAAATTAATCACACATTACGGCGATGGTTTAAAAAATTCAGCGAGGGAGATTTTGATTTGGAAAATGAGCCTCGCGGATATGCGCGTAGCACCGTTAATGACGACGAGCTGCGTGTAGAAGTTGAAAGTAATCCGTCGACAACAGTGCGTAGCCTTGCAGAAACATTTCAAGTGTCCATTGCTACCATTAGTCGTCACCTTTCTTCGATTGGCAAAGTGAAGAAACTCGATCGATGGGTGCCGCACCAATTAACGGAAGCCAATAAGCTCCGTCGATTAGAGGTAGCTACCTCTTTGGCTAATCGACAGAAAGTTGAACCGTTTCTTCATCGAGTGGTAATGTGTGACGAAAAGTGGATACTTTATGATAATCGGAGACGGTCAGGACAATGGTTAGATCGAGGTGAAGCACGAGCATCACTTCACCCGCGAAAGAGTATGGTGACCGTATGGTGGACCAGAAAGGGTATTATTCACTATTCATTTTTGCAACCTGGTGAAACCATCACGGCAGCGTCCTATTGTGCCAAACTGGAAACTATGCATGGAAAATTGAGCCGCTTGCAGTCCTCACTAGTCAATAGACATGGACCCATACTTCTTCATATTAATGCAAGACCTCATGTTGCACGACAGACAATCCAAGAACTTTCGAAATTTGGTTAAGAAATTCTCCCTCACCCACCTTATTCACCTGACCTTTCGCCAACTGATTTTCATTTTTTCCGAAGTTTAGACAATCACTTAAAAAATAGGGACTTCCTTGACCGGGAGTCTGTAATAGCAGTGTTTGAGCAATATGTGAGCCGTCAAAACCTAGATTTCTTTTCAAAGGGAATTTTTCAGTTTCCAGGCCGTTGGCAACAAACTATTGATGTAAATGGAGACTATTTTGCAGAATAAATATTTATATTTTTTTAAATTTAGACTTTTTTTTATTTCTTACAAAATCGGACATTTCATATGTAACAACCTGATAGTAATCACTTCGGATTTATTTACAATTGAAAAGAAACAGTAAATACAGACAAGGTAATAAAAGAAGAAAAAAGAAAGGGAAAAAGGAAGAAGAAGAGTTGCTATGATAACGAGACAAAAGCGACGTTGCCAGCTTGTGAGAAAATATGGTAAAAGACATGACATTAAAAAGGGCATATAAAACGCTACTAAATGAATATGAAATAGAGAGCAGTGGAGAGGATAGCGGAAAGAAAAGAACAGGCGAAACTGACAATTCGGAAAAAGTCAAATGTTCAAAAGGTCACCAGCAAAGAAATATGAAACTCAGACTGAGAAAGGAAAGGAAGAATTCATGATAGAAATGACATGACAGTTAGTGACGAAAAATATGCAAATGTTGAATGAAATAAAAGATACTCGTAAAGAACGAAGAGAGCATATAAAACAAATTAAGCAACTGAAACATAAATATGAACAATTGCAAAAAGAACTAAAAGACATGAATAGAAGAATGGAATAATTGAGAAGAGAAAATAAAAAATAAAAAGGAAAATGTAGTGGTCTTACCTATAGAACAATGCACAGTCTATCGCAGAGAAAGCCGAACTTTTTTTAAATAAAAACGGAAGCTTACTATTTTTTTTAAATTCATTTATTTTAGTCAAAGCAGTCGCATTCGACTTCAATACAACGTTTTGAACCATCAATTAACATGTCGAATGAATTTTTAAGTTCATCTTTAGAGATGTCCTCCAAGATCGCTGTCGACACCTTTTCAATGGCTTCGACGTCAGCGTAACGCTGTCCTATCATCAGCAAATGTAGTTTGGAAAATAGATAGAAATTACAGAGGGCCAAATCTGGTGAAAACGCTGAATGGTTGATGGTTGAAATGCGATTTGTAGTTAGAAAATCAGTAATAAGCGTCGAACGATGAGATGGTGCATTATCATGTAACAAACGCCAGCTATCATTTTCACTATATAAGGCACACACGACGAATACGCGCCAAAAGACGCTTCATAACACCAAGATAACATACAGCATTGACTGTTTGACTAGTTGGTATAAACTCTGTGCATTATGCCTTTCGAATCATAAAACATTGCCTTGACTTTTGACTTCTCCAAACGGCTTTCTCGGCCTTTTTTCACTTGGATGCTTCCATTCACAGCTTTGACACTTGGATCATATTGAATACTTGAAGTTTTCATCCTCTTGTGAGTCTTTAACCGAGTCTGCACAATGTTGAATTCGAATCAATTTTTGATGAGTTAGCTTGTGTGGTACAAAGCTTGCACAAATCTTTCTCAATCCCAGTGTCAAAATGCGATGAATTAAATCTTTGGAAATATCTAATTTCATTCCCACGTATCGCAATAAGAAATACTAAAAAGTCTATAATTAAATTATATTTAGGATAATTTTTAAAAACCTTTGCACGCCTCTGCCTGCATTATCTACATAAGTAACTTACGCGAATCGCAACCCAGAGTGGGAATGTTTAGCCTGCGCACCCGTTCGCCACCACAAATTAATTCCACAGTACCTTACTTTACGTGTAGACACAAATAACAAACTTGATTTCACGTCCAATGAAAAGAAGTATACAATTTAATTCCTTGGGTGGCCAGACTTGTTTCTGAAAGTGCAAACAATGAAATATTGATTCGGAACTGAACACTTTGTAGATTAAATGAAACTGAAACCGCATCTCATGTAAATATACTAGAAATATATTTAAATACTGTAATGACTCATGCTTGATTTCTGACTATTTTTAATCATACCATTCAAACATTACATTTTACCCATTATTTATAGGACCAAAAGAGACACTAGTTTAAATAAACCCTCCAACACAAAAACAAATCTTAGTAAGTTCAGGTCTGAGTAGTAGTTTTGATGCGATGTGAACACTGTTCATGCATTTCCTCATTTGTTTTATTTTTATTTCCAATATTTAATCAGTCCACATAAATTCTAAGCCTAATTAACATATCTTTTCTTGACTTTCCCCAATGCAGTGCCTTTAATAATTGTTAAACCAAGTGAGTATATTACTAACAGCTCTTGCTCTGATTATGAATTTTAGCATTAATTAGTCCGAAATAATATGCGGCGATTGTTTTTTTGTTTTATAATTAATCGTTTGATTTTGTTTTGCTCATGTTTAAATATATAACAGCACCGTGTTAGATGAGTTTAAAACTAAAGATGTCTTTAGGCGTATTAATATTTATGATTTATTGATGATAATTCTAGCGGATAGTTACGTACGTCATCCGAATTCTTACTTGCCGACCCATGGGTATAATATTCCTAGTGAAGTTGAGGGTGAATGTCTGCATAGTCCTGGTGCAGACTCTGACGATGTTGAACCTTACGGTTTTCCAAGTAATCGTAATAGAAGAAAAAATTGTGACGATGATATAGGTTCTGTTATTACTACTCTGGGTAAGTTAAAGCTATAACTAGTACTGTCTCTTCCTTTATGTAACATCTACACATTTACTGATGTACGGTTGGTTGAACCTGTGATGCACACTCTATGATAGAAGCGGAACTAAACCGACCATCCCTAATTACTAACCATTATTATGCCGTCTTCTAAATAAATGTATTGTACAGTTACTACCACAAAAACATTTACGATTAAATCACAATCTTGGGTCTATATTTTTAGGTCGAGCCGTAACGATAACTAGAGAGAGAGTTCTTGTACAAGGGTAGCCGTTTATATTTCGGAAACTGGCAACACTGTTAGCGTTGCCTCCATTATGACGATTGCTTCGTGAAGTTTGTCATTTTTGACTATATATTTACCTTGACAGTTTTATTATCCGGTCGCTATTTCTATTGTTGACAGTAACTTGAAAATTTTATGTCAACGAAAAAATGGAATTACCTCGAGGACATTTCCGTGTAATTAGTTTTCATAACTTTCGACGTGGATTATCTCAACAAGAATGCATCGACGAGCTGAATTCTTTATATTGTGATGAAACTTAAAACTTGGACGGCGTTCTTTGGACTATGAATTTCGTAAAGGTCGTCTCACAAATGTTGCTGTATCGAAAACACTAATGCAGTGTCTGAATTGATAATGCAAGACCGTCATGTGACATACCGTGAGATTGAGACGTCTCTAGGTATTAGTAACACCAGCGTGCATTTAGCGGTTAAGAAGCTATGTTCACGTTGGGTACCACATAATTTGACAACCGCTCAAAAAAGGACTTGCGTCGATTGGTGCCAAGAAATGCACACAAAATACGATGGCGGTGCTTCAAAGAACATTTATAAAGTCGTCACAGGTGATGAATCTTGGATCTATACGTATGACCCCGATAGTAAACAGCAGTTGACTGTGTGGGTATTCTAAGATGAGCCAAAACCAACAAAAGTTGTTCGCGCTCGAAGTACATCAAAACAAATGGTCGCCTGTTTTGTTGGAGAAACCGGTCACGTTGCAACCGTGCCTTTAGAGAGTTGTAGAACGGTGAATTCTGAATGGTACACAACTATTTGTTTGCTAAAAGTTTTTGAAGAAATATGGAAAGCAAACCGAAAACGACAGATCATTCTCCACCATGACAGTGCGAGCTCTCACAGGTCGGTTCGAACAATTGAATATTTGACCAGGCAAAACATTGAATTGATGATCTACCCCCGTACAGCCCTGGTCTAGCACCCTGTGATTTCTTTTTGTTCCCATGCGTGAAGAATCAACTTCGCGGTCAACGGTTTTCCACGCCGGAAGAGGTAGTTGAGGCATTCAAAACTCATATTTTGGAGATACCTTCGTCACAGTGGCAGCAATGCTTTCGGATTGTTTAAACGAATGCAAAAGTACATTGATTTTCAAGGAGAATATTTTGAAAAGCAATAAAACTATTTTCGATAATAAAAATTTTTGTTTTGTTGCTGATAAATACCTTTCTGGAGAGAATCCGCAACAGATTTTTAAAATATTTATCCTATCGTCTTGATAGTACATACTCACTGCGGGGAGTTGATTATGAAGGCCTACTGGAAGGGCATAACTTCCAATCTTTGTCTTGCCGAAGAGATGTTGCCTAGTTCCTTATTAACTTGGTTAATAGTGGTGTAGATGCCAAATCACTGTTGGCTCAGGTTTGTTTACTGGTTCCATCTGACGCCACTAGCTCTCGCGACTCGTTTGTTACTCCGAGAGCTAGCACTAATATTCTCCTGGCGGCACCACTAGCTCATATATGCAGGAACGATAACAGGATGTGTCCTGATTCCTTTTTTGAATAATTATTATTATTTAATCGGGTGTTGGTCCACTTAGGCGTTTATTTTTTCATTATTTTGTAATCATATATTTAATTTTGTGTGTATTAATTAAGTCCTTTGTATGTTTTTGTTTGCTTATACTACTGTGGGCAAAAAATAGTAAGACTTTTTAATTTAAATTTCGCGCGAAAACCCATTCGTCGAAATATTTTTTTTCTAGGTTGGTATGACTGTCAGTGACATCTGTGCCAAATGTCACATCAAAATAATCATTAGTGTTTAGTATACGCTTGTCTTTCTGAAGTACAAAAAGTGCATTCGGCGATTTTTACAATGAGTGAAATTATTCAACAACGAAGTTCCAGTCAGAGACCTTACTGGCATCGTTGGAATATCGGAAGGATCAGTGAAAACCATTTTGAAAGATTATTTGGGCCTACGAAAAATGAAAGCACGATTTGTTCCAAAATCACTCAATTTTTTCGAAAACCAGCGTCGCGTTGACGTCTGTGAAACAATGCTTTCCGACTATCAAAACAAAATGAAAGGCATCATAACTGGAGGTGAAACTTGGATCTACGCTTGTGACCCGGAAACAGACGATCAATCGGCCGAATATCGTATCAAAGGTGAGCCGAAGCCCAAAAAACCACGTCAAAGCAAGTCAAAAATCAAGGTTATGTTGACAGTTTTCTTCGATTATCAAGGTGTGGTGCACTCCGAATTCCTTCCGACGGGCCAAACTGTCAACAAAGAATACTATTTCAGTGTTATGCGTCGTTTGCGCAATGCTATTCGTAAAAAGAGGCCAGAATTATGGGCCGACAACTCTTGGTTTATGCACCACGATAATGCACCGTTACATACTGCATTAATTCTTCGTGAGTTTTTCGCCAAATTTTCAACCAATATCGTGCCACAACCACCGTATTCGCCTGATTTAGCTCCGTGTGACTTCTGGCTATTCAACAAACTCAAACGACCGCTCCGGGGAAACCGTTTTGAGTCAATTGAAGACATTAAACGTGAATCGCTACGCGCATTGAAGGCTATTCCTGAAATTAACTTTAACAATTGTTTCGAGAATTGGAAGAAACGTTGGCACAAGAGTATTGGGGTCAGAGGGGATTACTTTGAGGGGGACGAAATAGATTTGGAAGAATAAATTAAGAATTTAAAAATTATGAACAAAGTCTTACTATTTTTTGCCCACAGTAGTATATCTAATTTCTACTTCCATTGTACTGTATTCGATTTGTCCTATAAATGACTTGTTCTGTTGGACAATAAAGAATGTTATTATTATTTAGAGTATCATAAAATAATCTCAGGCACTTATACTAAAGTCAATAAGTCCTTCATTATTAATTATTGAAATTACAATAATTTCACTTAACACTTCGAAATCCAGTAATATTCTAACACATATTACGCACAAACTGTCCTTTAGTCTGGTAACGACATAACCATCAATAAGGAGTAGATTACCTGAGGATTAACTAAGAATATTTTCGCAGAAACTGCTTCTTTTCTATTTAACAATACATTTTCAATACCTATAACTTTATTATACGAGTAAAAGTAGAATAATACGAGGGTGGTCTGAAAAGAAAAGTTGCCGACCTAACAAAGATACAAGACATTTTTTTCTTAAAATTTATATTTATTTTTCTGCATAGTCCCCTTACAACTCTACACACTTCTCCCTCCCAATGTTGCTCCCGTTTCTTTAATCCGTCCAAATAGTACTCGGCGTTTTTCTCTGCAAAATAATTGTTCACGAAGGTGATTGCCTCCTCGAACGACGAAAATCTCTGTCCTCTGAGCGCAATTTTTAGATGAGGGAACAAAAAGAAATCGCTTGGGGCTATATCTGGTGAGTAAGGCGAATGGTCAAACAGTTCAAACCGTAATTCGTTGATTTTCGCCATGGTGTGAGACGGCGCGTTGTCTTGGTGAAACAGGATTTTCTTTTTCTGAAAATGTGGCCGCTTTTCCACAATTTCTGCCTTCAGCTTGTCAAGTAATGATGTGTAGTATGCTCCTGTAATAGTTTTTCCATTTTGAAAATAATCGATTAAAATAATTCTATGACTATCCCAAAAAACAGTCGCCACCACTTTCCCAGCCGAAAAAACAGTTTTTTCTTTTTTGGAGCCGGTTCCCCCTTTGCAGTCCACTGTTTTGACTGTATTTTTGTTTCGGGCGTATAATGGTGTGGCCAAGTTTCATCTATAGTAAAAAATCGGCGCCAAAACTCGGATTTATTGCGCCTAAACTGCGCCAACAGAGTGTTGGAAATGTTCATTCGAATACGTTTTTCGTCTAACGTTAGCAAACGCAACACCCAACGCGCGGTCAGCTTTCTCATGCCTAAATCTTGATTTAACATGTGACAAACGCGTTCTTTGGACACATTCATAGCCTTTGCTATCTCACTCACTTTAATTAGACGGTCGTCTAGCACCAATTGGTGAACTTTCGGGATGTTATCGTTAGTAGTTGCAATTTTTGGACGTCCCGAACGTTCATCGTCTCCCAAGCTCCTACGGCCACGTTTAAATTCAGCTGCCCAAAATTTCACTATGGTAAATGATGGTGCAGAGTCCTCATACACAGAGTCCAACTCATCTTCAATTTGCGTAGGCGTATTTCCTTTCAAAAACAAATATTAAATGACAGCTCGATACTCGACACTCACATCAACTCACTCAAACGACTGTCAAATAACAGCTGCGCGTCCAAAATGTCTGAAACTTTGGTGAGTACCTTACAATAGATACACAACTACATCCCCTAGCTTTTATTGATAAGAGCTACCATCTTCACGTTGAGGTCGGAAACTTTATAGACCACTCTCGTATTAATTATGGAAAGAACATTGTTAAAGATGCTATCTGCTTCTGGGTTTCCGGGCTGAAACTAGTTTCAGTGCAGCCCTGAAGATGTCCCATACAAATGGGTACGAAACGTCGGCAGATATAATAGTGACGCTGTTCCAGACCGGAAACCCAGAAGCAGATAGCATGGACCACGACCACGGAAGTCTACGTACCAAATTAACATTGTTAAAGAATTCAATTTTTTACCAGTAGTCACTTATTTATGAACGCCACTGTATTTGCTTATCAATTGTACGCACGAACTTATTTTATTCAATTTCAGAGGAACGAAATTCTTTACTGGGTGGCGTTTACGGTAGTAATAGCGACATCTCAACAAACCTCTGCGAAATAGAAGATTCCGAATGCGAGACTGAACAGAAACCACTTAATTACTTATCCAGTGTTCAACAGACGTCCGTTTGACATACGTCTCAACTCAGGACTTTGAAAACTCGTTATCCAGGATAGCAGTCGTTCACCATTAAGCCCATGGACCCTATATAGTGATGTTGTCCCTGTTCGGTGCATCCATTTTTAGCTTATAATTTCTCTCGAACGTTATATTTCATTGACCATTAAAATGTATTATAATCATTTGAAACGCGCCATCACCACATAACGTTTTAGGAATTGAAAAGAGAATATAAGATAAATTTATTTTGAGTTTCACAGGTATCATAGTCGGTGCATATCATAACGATATGATTAGTTTTTAACAGTGAATTATTATTACTTTATATTGTAGAAAATATGTACATATATATACTATAATAATGTATTTTTTTATAAAGTTGTACGTACATTGATTTTAAGTATTCCTTTTAAATGTGAAATTGTTGAAAGAGAAATAATATTATATAAAAAACGAAGAGACTATTAATTATATTATATGAAAGAGAGGGAAAAAAAACTAGTGAATTTCTTTTATAATAATTGTACGAAAACTACTTTTTAATGTAACATGTAAACTAACTTTTAATATTGTATAATTTGTAATTGTTTTTATTCCGTTTTTTTGTACAACTTTTTTAAGGTTAGGATTATGAAAATGTGCCTATTAAAGTGTCGAGCAGCTAAGTACCGGAGGCAGCTCTATATGAAACTTGTAATTTTTACAGAAGTAACCTATTTAAGTAGTAAATCGGATCTTTATATTTTACGTATATTTTAGTAAAAGTATGTACCATTCTTTTATTAACTTAGTTTTGTATCTTTTTATATTAAGTTTTAGACGTCTTTTGTTTTGCATGTGATATCTTAAATTTGTGTACGTTTTGATTATTTTTTAAGTTTTAATTTCTTAATTGTTCTCCATAATTTATCAAGTGTATTTGTAATATATTTTTGTCATTCTCTTAAATACAAAAAAAAGAATAAAGTTGGTTTTATTAGAACAACTCTTTTATTTCTTCCTAGAAACTAAACATGCCCTTTTTTGAACACATTTCTTACAAATAACTGGCCTTAATTATAAAAATCTAGCTCCTTTCAAAATATCAAACTTACTATACAAATCTAAATATACAGTACCTGGCAACAAATTGAAAGGAACTATATACACTCCGCGCAACATGAATAGGACCACCCGACTTGTTGCAAGCTTTCGGTGGTTTGAAAAACAATTCATTTACTAAAAATACAATGCAAGTTTGTAATGGTATGATATGGCAAATAATACGCATTATTGCGCAATAGTGCCTAACGTTATGCATTGGGTGACGTAAGTACCACATACATATAAAATGCACCGCGCCGGTTGGATACGACCAGTATTTAATAGTAAGCTACCGGATGAGTGTCGAGTTACAACGTGTATCCGGATAAACAAACATCTGTAATTAAGGGTATTGTGCAACGATGGGACGACAGAAGTGCTTAAGTATGGAAGAAATTGGAAAAATTAAAGCGTTCCATCAAGAAGGGTATTCCTCAAGGGCTACTGCAAAGAAAATAAGTCGATCACACCAGGTTGTGAACAATTTTATTAGGGATCCCGAGAATTATGGAAAACGTTTTAAAGGGCGAACAACATCAGTTACAACTAAGAGAGAACGTCGAGCCATATTACGCGAAGCATCGAATTCGGCATTAACGGCAAGACAAATCGCGAATAACGTTGGAACGAATGCATCGGTAAGAACTGTACAGAAGTTACTGAAGACCTGTCCGCATTTAAAACGTTTGAAAATTAAACGACGGCCTCCTTTGAGGGAATTTCAGCGCACTGCACGTCTTCAGTTTGCTCAAGCAAAAATGGGGTGGACAAGAGAATGGCAAACTGTTATTTTCAGTGACGAGAAGAAGTTTAATTTAGATGGCCTGGATGGGTTTTCTTATTATTTCCACGATTTACGTAAAGATGAAGTGATTCAGTCACGAAGGCGAGCCGATGTTGGTTCAGTCATGGTATGGGGAGCTGTTTCCTATAACGGACCTGTTGATTTAGTAATAGTGAAGGGCAGACAGAATTCGGAAAAGTACATCCAGCTGCTGCAACAGGTGAAAGACAAATTTTCCAACGTTATGGCAGGTGGGTCATTGTTCGGCGCTGGTTTCAAGAACAAGGCATGGAGGTTCTCGATTGGCCATCGCTCTCCCCCGACCTGAACATCATAGAAAATGTTTGGGGATGGTTGTCGCGTAAATTGTACTCCAATGCTACCCAATTCAGTTGCGCTGACGAACTAGAGCAGGCGCTGAAACGAAGTTGGGCGGAACTTCCCGTTGACTACTTGAGAACCCTGTATAATTCCATTCCATCCCGACTATTTGAGGTTATAAGAAATAATGGCAAAAGTACTCATTATTGAACAATAAAGTATTTTGTTATTGCAAACGAATCTTTTATTTTGTAGATTGGTCGTATTCAAGTGGCGTTTAATTACTCTACTTATTGTCATTAGTAACGTACATTTGCACTGACTTTTACAAAAATTATATTTGGTACCTACATACATCTTTTTATCAACCCTCTTATTTTCGAAAATAACAATTCCAGCGCGCTACCATGTTTATACCAACTACAAATGTCATATATGCAGTTGGTCCTATTCATGTTGCGCGGAGTGTATTACACTGGTGAACAATTTTCATCACAATTTTTACTGAGTTCAATTTTTCACCCGTTTTATAGTTAAACAGGTATGCTGATTTCAAAACTCTAGTCATTAACCCGTGTTAGTGTAAATTTGCTCAATTGACACATCGCATTAAGGCACTGTAACGCCGAAATGAAGTATGTCAAACAGCGACAGCTATGGCAGATTTGGATACAGAACATTGCCGTTGCAGATAACGCCTCGCTAATGAATTATTCTTTCTTTTTGTTATTTTCTTTTACAGAACACTGCTGGTGTAGCCAAATCTGCCATCGCCGTCCCTGTGTGACCCACTTCATTTCGACGTCACAGTGCCTTAATGCCATGTGTCAAACGAGCAATTTTACGCCAACACAGATGAACTCTTATAATTTTTTAGTTTACTTTGCTGGTGTATGTGTGGGTGAATGCGTGAGTGCGTGCGTGTGTGTGTGTGTGTGTGTGTGTGTGTGTGAGCGCGCGCGTGTGTGTACGCCAGCACAGGTGAACTTCAAAGCGCTGTGTCTCGTAAACCGTTGCAGATAGCGCTTCGCGGCTGAAATTTTCCTTTCTCTCGTTCCTTTCTTTAAGCGAACATTGCGGCGTATCGAAATTTTCAATCGCCGCCGCTGTACGACACACTTCATTTCGCCGTTTCTGTGGCTTGATGCCATATCATCGCGCGCGCGCACGTGTGTGTGTGTGGGAGCGAGCGTGTGTGTACGCCAGCACAGGTAAATTTCAAAGGGCTGTATCTCGTAAACCGTTGCTGTTAGCGCTTCGCGGCTGAAATTTTCCTTTCTTCTTTCCCTTTCTTTAAGCGAACATTGCGGTGTATCGCGTAAACCGTTGCAGATAGAGCTTCGCGGATGAAATTTTCCTTTCTTTAAGCGAACATTGCGCCGTACCGAAATTTTCAATCGCCGCCGCTGTACGACACACTTAATTTCGCCGTTGCTGTGGCTTGGTCGTCCCATATCTTCGCGTGTGTGTGTGTTTGTATGTGTGTGTGGGCGCGCGCGCGTGTGTGTACGCCAACACAGGTGAATTTCAAAGCGCTGTATCTCGTAAACCGATGCAGATAGCGCTTCGCGGCTGAAATTTTCCTTTTTTGTGTTACTTTAAGCGAACATTGCGGCGTATCGAAATTTGCAAACGTCGCCGCTGTACGACGCACTTCATTTCGACGTTACGGTGCTACGAATGCCATGTGTCAAATACCCAAATTTACAGTAACACAGGCGAACGCGTACACAAAAGCTTACACTAACACGGGCGCTATCTGCAACGGTTTACGAGATACAGTGCATTAAAGTTTTGGGGAATTTTTTAATTTATTCTACTATACCTTCTAATAACTTTTTGGATTCATTTATTTTAGTTAAATTTATCAGGTAATAGAATCTAATAAATGTTTTATTAAACTCAATAACAAACTCATTTTAATAAGAAAAATTAAAATCGATTTGCCAACTACTCGAAAAAAACAAACATAGAGCTGTTGCCAACGTTGTAAATTTAAATCGCTTACGATTCAACGATGGCACGTAATTTTGCCAAGATTAAAATCTGTTTGAATAATAAATTGGTAATTCGCTTTTCTGATCGTGAACTAATAATATATTTGCCATACTAAAATGGTTAGTCTGCAATTTTTGTATTATATAAGTATTTATGTTGTAAACCTAATCTAATATCTTTTGGTATCTAAAAATTTCCATATACAATAGTTTAATTTCAGAACAACAATACGGGCTCTCATGCCGGTTCTGCAAATGACTCAACCGAGAGTTCTGATGGGGAAGATCAGGATGAGTCTTCTTCGTCGAAACGGGTATAACATAACCTTGTCGCACTTACATATTATCAATTTTTATTTAATATTTATAGAGCGAAAATCCTGATGATAATCTTGCCAGTTTTCGAGAAGAATGGCAAAAGGAGTTGCAGGGATTGAAAAATAAAAGGACAAACAAAACTGAAGCGAAGAGTGTTGAAAATGGTGAATTGGAAAATGAAGAAACTAAGGTGATGTAACATTGCACAATTAATCACTTAATTTTACAGTGTTTAGATGGATGCATAGTGACTAAATTCAAACTGAGTATTATGTACATTGTAGGCAAGAAGTTTATTTTTGAAAGGTGTTGATATGGAAAGATCAGGCAAAGTATATGAAGCTATACAATTTTATAGACGTGCTGTTCAGTTAGTACCAGATATTGAATTTCGTTTAGACGAAAGTATTAAAAATAAAACTCGGGTTGATGTTGATGAAGTTGAAGGAGGTAAATAAATATGCACTTTTTTGTCTTTTCTTATTAATTATATAATAATTTAAATAGATCATCTAAGTTCTAATATTTCTACTGATGAAGAAGATGTTGACAATGTTGAAAGTGATGATGAAATATCATCTCAATGGACTTTACTACAAAGGGTACAAAAAAAAATGTACAAATCTAATTTTTTGTGTTCACCGAAAATTGAACAAAAAGTATGTGCTATTTTGCAAGTATTTGAGATTATTACATGCTATTTATATCACAGGAGGTGCATATATCAGTGTTACCCACAGAAATTTTATTGTATATTTTACGTTGGGTCGTAAGTTGTGATTTAGATATGCGTTCATTAGAAATGTTTTCACAAGTTTGCAGAGGATTTTATTTATGTGCACGGGATCCAGAGATATGGAAATCAGCATGTGAAAGGTACTGTATTTTATAATCTAGTACATTGAATGAAGTAATTATTTTTAGAGCGTGGGGTTTAAATTGTGGTACTTTAATGGGAGTTTATTCGTCTTGGCGAGAAATGTTTTTAGAACGAGCTAGATTACATTTTAATGGGTGCTACATAAGTAAAACTACTTATATAAGACAAGGTGAAAGTAGTTTCCAAGATCAGTTTTATAGACCTTGGCATCTTGTAGCTTATTACAGATACTTAAGGTAAAATGTGTCAATATAAACATTAGAATAGCATTTTTCTTTTTATTTTTGAAACATTTAAATGTCCTAGTAATATAAAATCTGATTCTTAGTCAGTTAAGCTATTTCTGAGTTTTTAGACACATTCATCATGTAAATTTGTATATAGAAGGTGATATAGTAAGTTACTACAAATTGCTGTTAGCTATTCAGCTTCCATTGTGCTTAGAATCCTCAAATATGTAAATACATTTTATAAAACGTTTCTTATAGATTTTTCCCGGAGGGTTTAGTTCTTATGCTAACAACTCCAGATGAACCGTCCCAGTGCATTGGATTATTGCGGTATCGTCATGCAAAAGGGCCATCCATTCTTGTTGGCCATTACCGTTTGAAAGACGATACTGTAACAATAGTAGTCCATCGTCAAGAATCTGTTAAACCATCTTATAGAAGAGGCAGACGTAAAGAAGTCACTTATGACAATGGTCAACAGACATTCCATCTGGTTTGTATTTTTAAAATTTAAAATATATAATTAATCAGTGCAATATTTCAGGAACTGAAAATACAGAATCATAACCGCAAGAAACATGTACAGTTGGTGTGGACACGTTATTCAGTCTATACCTGTAATAAAAGTGGTAACGAAAGTAATTGTACTTTCGATCTTGTTGGAAATAATTTTCCACCACTTTGGTTCTCAAGAGTTAAGAGTTACACTGCTGAATCAGAAAATCCTCTTCAATAATTTTATATTTATTTTCTATATTTAATTTTAACATAAATAAATACAACAAATGTTTTAGTTTTGATGAGTGCTTATTAGGTGGTATTAGAATATAGTAAATATTAATGTTTAAAATATATTTAACAGAATTTTATTTTTTGTATGAGTTAGCAAAAGAATTTTTTTTATATCCTTCAGAAACAAAAGACATAGATATTTAAAAATATTTTTTTTAAAGGAAAATGTTTGAATTTCTGTCAACTTGTTTCTCTATTTTAATAAATTACATAAATACAAGTGTATATCATATATACATTAAATAAAATATATGTAAATGTTTATCCTGCTTATCTCTCTATTTAAACCTTTAAATATGGAACAGACTTTTTAAGTTATTGATATAAATGTATTACACAATGGGTAAGTATAGTTAAATAAAAAGTTTTATTCTATGGTAAATGTAAATTTTCTAATTCCTGTATATATTAGAAATAATGGTTAAATAATATAATGGCACATGGTTTTCATAATTTAACAATTAAACATTAAGAGAAAGCTAAACTGTATTAATATTTTTATTCTAACAAAGCAGATTTTTCTGCTGCATATAAAAAAAATAGTTTCTTTGTAGTGATATTTTAGCAAAAAAATATCTCACCTGCAATATTCTAGCATAATTTTCTCAACTGTAGTGCTTCTAGGCAAGCGTTTTCATTTGCGATTGCACTGCTCATTAAGAACATACTGCAAAAAGTTATTTTAATTTTTATTCACTCTGCGACGCCGATTTTAACAATAAATTCTGAAGCATTTTTTAAACAAATTGCGTTTTTCCGTGTTCGCCACCTAATAACTGTTGAATGAACTTTTATTAATTTTATCATCAAAGTACGTGCGTAACGAAAAATAGCTCCTATCACTGTATTGAAGATAGCGCTAAAAAGTTTTTAAATTATATATTAATAAATGTAACTTATTGTTAGAAGTATATTATACTATAAGTGCAAAAATAAAATCTCACTCTTCGTCAGATTTTATTTTTTTAATATTCTCAAAGTAATTCTTCTTGCCCTATTATTAATTTGACATCTAATTACCACTGCTATAATTTCCAATTTAAATTCCAAAATTGCATAAGCACAAGGTTATTAGACACTCGATCAAAGATGGCGACACATATTTTTAATTTATGCAATAGAATTTATTACACTAGGTTTTAAGAATATGTTACAATAAATAATTGCTCGCTTTGTTTTTTTTTAAAAATATTTACTGTACACTATTACAGTACATTGGGTATAAATTATATTTTTTAAAAGTATACCAAAAAAATTAAATTTAGGATCCATCTTGACATTGTGTAAAATTTAAATAGTAAAAAAATATAATAATATAAAACAGTTTGAACATCTATCTTTTAATTTGCACACATAACTATGTTTAGTGGAATTTTAAGCAGAATAATTACAGGGGTTGTTAATCAGGTTTTGGTTACATTGACTAGATGTCTCTGAACAGACTTGTTATGAGCATTGTCTACCAATAATTGGGTTTTTATAGTTTGTGATAATTGAAAATTATTATATATATTTTATCATTATAAAAAGTAGTTAGTAATTGCTGTATTAAGAAAAAAAAGTGAAATAATATTAGTTAGTGTAAAAACTAGTTATATAATAAATATAATTAAAACTGGTTGAACATAACCTAAAATGCCAAAGTATTACTGTGATTATTGTGATACATATTTAACTCATGATTCTCCCAGCGTACGGAAGACACATTGCACAGGTCGTAAGCACAAAGATAATGTAAAATTCTATTATCAGAAGTGGATGGAAGAACAAGCACAACACTTAATTGATGCTACAACTGCTGCATTTAAAGCCGGTAAAATAGCAAACAATCCATTTGCACCTCCAGGAAAAGGCGTTGCTATACCACCGCCTGCTCAACTTACAATGGGACAACGGCCTGCAGGTCCTGGTGGACCTGGAATGATGCCTCCAGGTATTTTAATACGACATAGAAATATATTTTTGTAATGTTTTGTTTTTTTTAAGGTATGACTCCAGGTGGACCAATGCCTCCAATGATGATGGGACCTCATGGGCCTATGCCACCAATGATGGGTATGCGGCCGCCAATGATGGGTATGATGCCTATGGGACCCATGGGGCCAATGGGTCCAGTACGACCTCCAATCGTAAATCCACAACAAATAAAGAATTAAATTTGGTAGTTTTATGACTATAATATTGTAATTTAATACGTCGCATAAGATTTATATGGTTTGTACAATATTTATAATTTTAATGTAAATATTCATATTGTTTAAAATACTATTTTGTAATAGATAAAATATACAAATATTATTGTTTTAATTTCGTAGAAACTTTGTTTTTATAAAGATATTTCTTTCTGCTAGTGAAGAATTTAATCATTTCATCTAAGTAGATATTTTTTAGAATGTTCCCGCTGAAATATGTAGGTAAATGCTAATAAAAATTTGTTAATATCAAAATAGAAATAGAACTTAAATCTGAACCCCAAAAAACTAATTCGAATTCTTAAATTTTATACCATGGACTTCATACCAAACTCTATATATCAGACATTTTATGAAATATATTTAAAAAAGTTTGAGTAGTATTAAATATTGGGTCTGGGAAAAAGTTCGTGGCGTTTTTCCCGATAGATGGCATTGGTTGCCGATAACTAAAGAACAACAAGTCACAGCGACACCACCGAGGGCTCGTTTTTTAGATGACCTTCCGAACGTTAGTTTGAGCGTAGAAACATTGTAATCGGTGCAGTGGTTGGAAAGTTATTCGCACTTGAAAATGGAGAAGAATAATGAGAAATTTCGCTATATTCTGCAATATTATTATGATAAGGGGAAGAACGCTGCGCAGGCTTGTGATAAAATTTGTGCTGTGTACGGTGAAGGTACTTTATCGAAATCTGTTGCGCGGAAATGGTTCGCTCGCTTTCGTTCTGGAAATTTCAATGTGAAAGATGAGTCACGCTCCGGTCGTCCAATCACTGAAAAATCTGATGAAATTCTTGAAAAAGTCCAACAAGATAAGCATACCAGCAGTGTCGATATTGGCATGGAGCTAGGCATTGACCACAAAACTGTTTTGAACCATTTACACAAAGCTGGTTACAAAAAAAAGCTTGACGTATGGGTTCCTCATGAGTTGAGCGTGAAAAACATGATGGACCGAATTAACATCTGCGATGCGCTGCTGAAACGGAATGAAATCGAGCCGTTTCTGAAACGTTTAATAACCGGAGATGAAAAATGGATTACGTACGATAATCGGAAGCGTAAAAGATCGTGGATAAAGGATGGTGAGCCGTCACAAGCGTTTGCTAAGCCAACATTGACGCCAAAAAAAGTGATGATGTGTGTATGGTGGGACTGGAGGGGAATCGTCCACTACGAGCTACTTCCAACTGGTCAGACGATTGATTCTCAACTCTACTTCTTTGATGACCCGTCAAAAAGTGAGAGAGTTTGGTTGGGAAGTTTTGATGCACCCACCTTACAGTCCGGATATAGCACCCTCTGACTATCATCTGTTTCGATCTCTGCAGAACTCTCTCAATGGAATTAAGTTGGTTTTAAAAGAAGCCTGTGAAAACTACTTGATTCAGTTTTTCGACCAGAAACCACAGAAGTTTTTCACCGATGGGATCATGGATCTACCAAAAAAATGGCGAAACATTGTCAATAATAATGGAGCATATTCGGTTTAAATGAATTCGTCCACGCGCCATGCGGGGACCAGTTGAATTTTACTGAAAAAACGCCACGAACTTTTTCCCAGACCCAATAATTTAACAAAAGTTTTACTAAACTTTGTTTTCCTTCATTTAGTAATTCGGAGTCCATTGAAAAAAAAGTTTAGATTTAACCTTAAGCTGCCTTTTGTAAAACTATTATAAACACATTAATGCTTCTGTAAATTGTTTTATGAATTATTGTTTCAAAAATTTTGAAAAAGAAGCAATAGTACAATTTTAAATTATATTTCCTGTACTGAATTTGAAAACTTGAACAATTGTAGTCTTTTTTTTATTAACCTTTTGTATAATGATGTGCTTATAAATTAAATCTGGTAAGTTTTTGGGTTGTGAAAATATAACCATAGTCTCATCATGTAGTTTATGTACTAAAATGTCTGCATTTGTATATGCTACAATAAATTAAAGAACTGTCTCAGTTTTAAAACATCCTTAATGTTTGCCATGCACATCTTTCCAATGAGAATATATATAGAATTTTCACAATTCTCTTGTTACTTTGTACTTTTTGTGAAACATATTAGCTCTTTATCTATCAATATTTAAACCCAAAGATCTTGTCTTATTACGAGATACTGTTCTACATCCCTGAAATTATAATTCTTATCAAAGTATATATTTTTAAATTTCACAGGTCGTTTTAAGAATTACTATTTTGCTTTATTGCAGTACACATAAATTGATGCATATTTCATTAGAAAATGAAACCAAAATTTGTTATAAATTATTTGCTATTTCTTGAATAAGTAAATCAATTCTAACCTTTACTCTGACACTACCAACCTTACTTATTTAAAACATCCGTGAAATTAAAAACATAACATAATATACCACTATATAGAAATAAAAATAGATGCTTTGTAGAACCCATGAATATTTGCTTGAAAATACACATCAGTGTATGTATGTACATATATACTGGGTGAGCAAGCTCAAGTGAAGTGTGGTGGTATCATAAAGGTCCCTAGTTTCATCTTTTTTAGTTTTCGTAAGTTGTCCATAAGAATTTCTGAGTATTACCGATACGCTGTTCTTACTTACTTACGTATTTTTGGTTAAATTATTTAGTTCGTTTTTTATTTAGTTTTGTCTTCCCTCGTATTTTGACTAATTTTCTGGCTATTGTAAGTACATTTGTAAATTTCTCATCTGTCAAATGTCAAGAACCGTGTGAAAATAATTTGCTATAAAGTTATTTAGCCAACATTTGAAATTGAACTAGGGACCTTTATGATACCACCACACTTCACTTGAGTTTGCTCACCCAGTACAAGAAGGAAAGGAGAATGAGAACGAATAAGATATAGTCATATATTTTTTTATTAATATATCTACATAACAATCATCACTATATACCTTTGTATGAAACCTCCCTTATATAGAAAAAGAAAACAAAAAAATAAATTACTTAATTAAAGTCAATAATACAGCTATATAGTTTCATAATTTAAGGCATCACGTAGTGTCATGAAATACAAATAATAAAATAACCTAATCCAAGTGTTTTGTGTCTGTAAAAACATTCATAATTAAAATTGACTCGCTCATAAAATAAAAATCATTGTTCAGATCAAATAAATAAATTCTTTTTGCGACTAGATATAAATACAATTATTATTGTGTAGTAATATACAGTTACTACTACGGTACTAAATGAAAATTAAAATGCCGTTTCTAATGTAGGCAGTACGGATTTTTCGGGCGTCTCCCTATTCTTATATGAACAATCATTGGTGGAGCTTGACGTGCCGAAAAATTGTGCTCTTTGAGCTTGAATGCGTTCCGTAATGTTCTTATAATTATCTACCGATTTATTCTTGCCAAATAAATTTTGTACTACTGGTTTGGTGTTTTTTTCCTCAAGCAGTTTACTTCGTCTCTCGCCTGAACTGTTCGGACTCTCATCTTCTCTACAATCTTCGGGTATTGTTGAGGAGAGAACATCTGATCGTGGACTTGCGAAACGCCATTGTGATCTTGGAGATAAAAGTTTTGGTACAGGCCGTTGTTTGTCTTGGTTTCCTCTTGGTGAATTCAACGTGTTAAATTTCCTATTCCCTATACTCCTAGGTGACCTGCTCAATTCTAGTATACTCATATCGTCTTGTTGGTGTTTTATCGGCTGAATTTGTTGTTTGGATAGTTTCAATTGTTCTACCGCTGATAGTTTATTGTTTTTATTAGGAACGTTTGGTTTGCTATGTTGAAGCAATAATTTTTTGAAATCTAATCGCGAGGTCTGTGCGGGACCTTTTCGATCTTTGCAAGCCCAACTTTGTCTAGACCTAGATTCGTTGGAAAATTTATCTTTAAGATCAACCAGATCATCGGTTCCGGGTGACCAACTCAATCGCGTTCTGGATTTATCACCAAGGTAGCCTGTTTCTGGCGATTTAGGCGTTGGTTTGGGCGAACATTCTAAATCAACAGGTGACGCCCTATCAATCTCGCTTATGTTCAGTTTCTTTTTACTCTTATGTATTACCGCGTATAATTCCTCGTTGGTCATCGTTGATTTTTTAGGCGATAAAAGACTTTCCAAGTTAATCGCCGACTTCAGTTCCGGTGCTTTATGCATTGGCGTTGAGCATTTAAAACTAGTCGAATTCTTCGGATCTATCGGGGAGATCTTCAAAGAATCATTCCGTGAAGAAGGCACTTGTATATCATTGGTGATGTTCGGATTGTTCTGCTGACGTAATTGGTGTTGCCTATATTGCTCTTTGACGTTACTCTGCATATCTGTAACATACTTATTTCGGCCGATGCTGTCATATTTTCTGTTGCCTAAGTCTCTGGTGATGTCTGGAGTAACAGAACGTTCTGGCATATCGTTCAGAACGTGATGTATTTTTCTCGTTGGAAGCGTACTGTAATTGGAGTCTCTCTGGAAGAAGTAACTGGTGTTAAAGTCGGGTTCCGTTACATGTTCTCGCTCGAAACCAGCGACTTGTTGGTTAGACGGTAAAAGTGGTCGCCCTGTAAAATGAACATCAAACAATGTTTATAAAAGTTTATCATCAAATTATATGCTGAGAAAGTATTTGTACTGTTAATTTCTACAATTTACACGTACGAAAATATACCTATATGATTGTTTCCTCTTAAATAATGATTATAATAGACACCTCTGGCGGATGAAGTAAAATGTAAATTTAGAAATAACTGGTTTTCTGCCTTATGTTCATTTCATTATTTAAGACAAGACCATCCGTATATTTAATATTGTACCAAAAGTAACATTTTGTATTTAAGATGTTTATTGTTACGTGAACTTGAAGAAAATTAAGATGATTTTGATGTAATAAGACGATTCTTCCAAGTTTAATTTATTTTTTTAAATACGTCACTGCTAAGTCAAAGAAGACTTGTTGAAAAAAAATAATAGAATGTCTGTCAGTATTTAAGTAATACACAAAGCTAATAAATGTGAATAAAATTTTATAAAAGACAGGTTAGGTTGATGCAGAAGTTTTTAAAATTTAGTACTAGGTGGCGTAACTAAAAGTTGAGAATGTAATTTTGGAATATGGAAAGTAATCGAAATAGTTGTAGTGAAATATGTAAAAATATTAAATATTCGACAAGTGATTTTAATTCTTGTGATGAAGTAAATAGTGATACAAGTGATACATACACAGTAAAGGAAAATAATTGATACCTAATTCAATATTGAAAAAACAATATCTCATTCTTTCGTTCAAACATAAGAATGTTAATAATACCCTATTTACTACGCGTTTCAATGAATTCACCTCTCATCAGGTAAATTTATGTTAACGAACGATTCTTTGTGGGCTTATCACGCCCTTATTCTTTCTTTCGTACATTTGTATGTTTGAATGAAAGAGGGAGATTTTGTTTTTTCATCATTTTCAGTATCGAAAACGTACTTCAAGCCCACACAGAATCGTTTGTTAATAAAAGCAAGTTCACGTGACGAGAGGTTAATTCCTTGAAACGCTTAGTAAACAGGGTGTTTGAATGATTCTTTTGACGTCCACTTAATTCAATATTCAAATAAAGAGGAAAGTGGAAAGAGAAATTGTTCTGGATTGTGACGAAGAATGGATTGAAATCGACAGAGATGATAAAGACAATTTAACTGTGAGAACTCTTTTTACAAACGTGGGACGCCAATCTTCGGAAATGTTCAGGAGGCTGTAAACTATCATAAACGGTTTTGTGTAAATTATCAGGAAATTTACCAAAAAAAAACCAACCAGGTCCATTTGGCACAATTGGAAAGATATTTCATATTGTGAAGTGCTTTTTTTCTTCTTTTCTATTCGATATAAAAGATTGTTTTTACAACAGGCTTTACGTGTAGGATTCCATTGTTTTCTAGTATTTTCAAAAGGGATTAGTTTTGTAAAAATTTTGGACGCTTCACTTGAATAAAAATCAGTACACGCATAATTCAGAAACAAGATATTGAAAAGCTAAATATTATATAGATTATATTGATTCAAAGTTCAGGGAAAATTTTATTCGAGGAAAGAAAATAAGCTGTGGCATTATTTAAAAGAAGATTCAGTGATTTAACGCACAATCCTAATAAACCTACCAACTGGGAAAAACTAATTATAAATTTTGGAAGATTCCAATACTGGATATGTATTAGGTTGTTACAGAAGTTAGTATTTTGGCGCGCTCATGTTGACTGGTAGCGAGAGGAGAATAGTTGGGTGAATGGAATATTCTGTTAACCCAGGTGAAGCATACAGTTATGGCTGTATTTAAGTGTGGTCTCTTTAATTTAGTGAATATAGTTTGTGGCCTTGTGCTGAGTCAAAACGGATAAAGAAAATGAGCTTTTTCGGCATATTATTTTGTATTACTTTTAGAAAGGAAAAAAACGCGACTGAAGCAGTCAAAAAGATATGCAATATCTGCAGTTAGTTTTAACTTAAAGACCTGTAACAACTCACATGGACACAATAACGACTGTAATGGATGAAAACTTACATTTTACGCTGCATGAGATAGTGGACATCGTCGGAGTATTACATGTAGTAGTTTAAAGAGGTTCTTAGGCTAAAGAATACGTCAATTATGCTGATGTGTAGGTTCCGCATAATCTTAATGAACACCAGCTGATGCTGCGTATACCTGTCTGCGATGAGCTCATTAAAAGGAACGTGGAACAACCTTTTCTAAGTATGTTATTACTGGAGATGAAAAATGAATTCTGCGTCGCAGGTTTTGGTCTAAAAAAACAGCTCCCCAGACACCGTCGAAGATTAGCCTCCAACCAAACAAAGTAATTTTGTGCATTTGATGGGATTTCAAGAGCATAGTCTACTATGAGCTGCTTCTAAATAATTAGACCATCAATTGAGTCAAGTAGTGTGAAAAACTTGAGAATTTCAAGCAAGCTCTTGCTAAAGAATAGCCTGCCTTAGTTAATAGATGACAAGTACGTTGTCGTCATGACAACGCAAGGCCTCGTACATTTGTAACCACCGCCCAGAACTTGGTAGAGGTTTCATGGGACATTGTGCCTTACCCTCCACATATCCCAGAAATTGCACCGTCTGATTATCATTTGTTTTGCTCTTTACAAAATTCCCTTAATGGGAAAAATTTCGAATCTTTGTAAGACATCATAATTTGCCTTGAGAAATTTTTCGAAAATAAAGACGAAACCATTTGGAGAGATGGCATTCTGAAATTGCATAAACGTTAGACCAAAATGATAGAAAATAATGGACAGTATATTTGTTAAAAAATTCTTCTCTTTTGTAATATATATTTCGTCGAATAAATAGTATAAAACCGAACTGACTTTGTTACATAAAGCCGTTCGGATGATATATTAGGTATTATCTTATTTTGATTCCTTTATGTCAGATTCCTTAATTCATCCAGATCATCCTGTCGTTGGCAGCATCCTTTTACATATGTACAACGATTTATTCCAATGATTTCCAACTCTAAAGGATATAATATTCATGTTGATAGATATACTAATGTTCAATTAGTTGTAGAATAAGAAAAATGAGATGCTATTTAACAGGAATTGTTAGCAATAATAGAAAGTTTTTACCAAAAATATGAGGAAATCTTTCCAAACGAAACAAAGAAATTGCATTTCGTTCAAGAAAAAACTAATATTTGGCTCTATCATGGAAGTATAAAAGAATCACTACGATGATTTAGTTCGTACGACACTGCCTTAATGAAAAATGTATCAAAAACTGTGCAGTGTTGAGTTACAAACTAAAAAGCCTCAAGTGTTAAATAATATTAAATAATTATAACACACGGGAGGGGCGGACGGCGAGGATGATTATGCATATACGTATCGTTTTTTGAGGAAATTGTTAAAATAGTAGCGAAAACTTTTTTTTTGAGACTTTAAGTCTACTGTTAAAATTGTTTTATTTTATATAAATAAAACCAATATCCCATTTAAAATTTATTCCGAAAATAGTTACGTCACTAGTTGCCAGTTTACATGAAGGCGAAACCTCAAGGTATGGAAGGCCACCAACCTCTGATAATGAAGACAGCTTCAACGAATAGGTACATAGTTTGCAACTTCGTTTCCAAAGGGAGCATGACTATTGTATATTCCAATCGGAAGTTACCTGGAGGAAGAGATGCGACTATATACTTCTGCGAAAATTGTAAAAGACAATCATACCTTCTTATAGGAAAATGTTTCAAAAAATTCCGCACATTGACAAAAATTTAAGTAATATTTAAGCTTCAAGGTTACTTTTAATACAATGCGTCTTCAAACAACACTAAGAAATTTTTGACTGTATTTAGTATTTAATATTTGAGAAGCAAATTAATATTGACAGAAAAAGAGAAAAACCTCATTCCTAAGGGAAGCATAATGACTGAATTGTACGTTCCAATCGGAAGTTACCTACCTGGAGGAAGAAAAATGACTATATATTTCTGCGAAACTTGTAACAATAAACAATTCCTTTGTATAGGAAAATGTTTAAAAAAATACCACAATATTACAGTTCGTAGATTACACGTTTAATAAAATGTAAACGTTCGAAGTGTAAATTTAAATATTTTTGTACACAAAACTATCCTTTTATGTCAATTAATCTTAGTTACAATTTTCTTACAAGAACTCAAATATGTCTTTGACCTTGAGGGAAGTTAGGTAAGAAATTCTAACGCCCAATAAGGGTTATAAATGGTTACAAGCATAGTTAACAATGATATACACAATACGAGGGTAGCCATTTATATTTCGGGAACTGGCAACACTGTCAGTGTTGCCTCCGATCTGATGATTGCATCGTAAAGTTTGTCATTTTCGACAATATATTTACATTAACAGTCTTATCCGGTTGCTATTTCTACGTTGACAGTTAATTTTATGTCAGCGAAAAAATGGGATTAACTCGCGAACATTTTCGTGCAATTATTTTTCATAACCTTCGGCGTGGATTATCTCAACAAGAATGCATCGACGAGCAGAATTCTTTATATGATGATGAAATACCATCGAAAGCTACAGTATATCGTTGGTATAGTGATTCAAACATGGACGATGTTCTTTGGATAATGAATTTCGTGAAGATCGTTCCACAAATGTTGTGTCGGAAAACATTAATACAGGTCCGAATTGATAATGTGACACCGTCATGTGACATACAGTGAGATCGAGGCATCTCTAGGTATCAGTAGCACCAGCGTGCATATGATCCTGCATGAACATTTAGCCGTTAAGAAGCTATGTTCAGGTTGGGTACCACATAATTTGACAACCGCTCAAAAAAGGACTCGCGTCGATTGGTACCAAGAAATACACAAAAATAAAATAACAGTGCTTCAAAGAACATTTATAAAGTCGTCACCGGCGATTAATTTTGGATCTATACATATGAGCCTGATAGTATACAGCAGTCGACTGTGTGGGTATTCCAAGATAAGCCGAAACCAACAAAAGTTGTTCGCGCTTTCGGAAAAACCGCTCACGTTGCAACCGTGCCTTTAGATTGATGTAGAACGGTCAATTCCGAATGGTACACAACTATTTGTTTGCCAAAAGTTTTTGAAGAAATAAAGAAAACAAACCGAAAACGACAGATTATTCTCCACCATGCAATGCGAGCTTTCACAGGTCCCTTCAAACAATTGAATACTTGACCGGGCGAAACATTGAATTGATGAGCCATCCGCCGAACAGCCCTGATCTAGCACCCTGTGATTTCTTTTTATTCCCACACGTGAAGAATAAACTTCGTGGGCAACGGTTTTCTCGCCGAAAGAGGCAGTTGGGGCATTCAAAACTCATATTTTGGAGATACCACCTTCACAGTGGCAGCAATGCTTTTCGTATTGGTTTAAACGAATGCAAAAGTGCATTGATTTTCAAGGAGAATATTTCGAAAAGTAATAATAAAAATTTTTTTTGTTTGCTATTCCCGAAATGTAAACGGCTTCCCTTGTATTAGGATTTTCTTTGTTTACGATTAGCAAATGTGAAACATTGTACTCTATTTTTAACCAATTTTCAATCTTTCTGTTCCCAATTTGATTCGTATTTAAAAAAGTAAATAATCTTGGAAGATATATGTTTACTATTCACTCTAATAACAAATGTTTGTAAATTTGCAATTTCTATAGCAATGCACTGTAAGTGTCAGTAGTTTTGAAGATGAATGGTTTCATTAATCCATCTTCTTAAGGACTATTTTTGAGTTTATCGGATTCCGAATTACAACACGATAACTACGTAGAGTTACTTTTATTTGCTCCTACAGTACACATGAGAAAGCACAAGAACATCCTAAAGAAGATAAATTAAATTTCATCAAAACGTCTACAGAAAATCAAATCATTGTTAGGAAGTCTAAGAGGTACAGTGCATTGCTCAATAAATATTATTAGATTTGGTACAATAGCAAGTCAGTATTTGAAGTGGATTAGAATTTCAAATTACTTAAGATTTCTATCTCTACTCAACTACACGAAATGTTATTGAATTTAATTTAAAAAAAAAGATACATTAATATAAACAACTACAAAGTTTCTCATAAAACAATGCAATACACTACTTATTTAACAAAGACAAAGAAATAGAAATTACCCTCTAATAAGCAGTTAAATACGCTATAAAGTATTGTACTAAATAGCCTTTTCACTAGCACTTCAATCACTGACCAAAGTAGAAAAAATATTAAATTATATTTAATAGATTCACATTTTATACAAATTATGTGCTACGTTTCTTATCAGTTATTATATTGTCTTATTTGTATTAAATATTTACTGGTTACGTATACGATCAATAAAATGACGAAATACTGATAATATGTATTTCATTCAGTTAGAATAACAGTCAACAAAAAACTATTGTTGTTTAATTTCAATAACAAAATGTCATTGTATATAATTTATAATATTAACACGTGATATGCTAATTGGTTAAAAGTAATTTTCCATGTCTATAAATAGTATTAAAATAGGAAGAGATAAACGATATACAGTATGATAAAAGAGAATTCGTTCTATGAATTTGTATAAAGGTTTTTTTCAAAAATAAGAAATGACGTATCTACTAATGGAAGTTTGCTAGTGAAGCAATATACAGTCTGTCGCAGAGAAAGCCTAACTTTTTTAAAATTGTAATTCTTAGTGGCGCCATCTATTAAACAAAATATGCGTCGTCGGCAAGGTAGATCTTTCACTGTTTATTTCAAAATATGATATTTGCATCATTAGAAGCAGAGAAATTGCGCATAAAGTAACAGTGTGTATTTGACGTTGGTCGAAAAATGAATTTTGAACAAAGACTAAATATCAAGTTCTGTTTTAACTCGATAAATCGTTTACCGAAACGTTTAATTTGATGAAATAAGTGTATGGTGATGCGTGTTTATCACGTACGAGTGTATGAGTGGTATAAACGATTTAGTGACGGTCGTACGGACATAAATGACTACGAACATCCTGGTACAAAAAAATCTGTGGTTATGGAAAGTAGCATCGACCTTGTGCGTGAATTTATCAGAAATGAGCCTAAGTCCTCATTGCGATACGTGAGAATGGAATTCAATATTTCCAAAGATTCAACTCATCGCATTTTGACATTCCATTTGGACTGAGAAAGATTTGTGCAAAGTTTGTACCTAGCGAGCTAACTGAATTCAACATTGTACAGACTTAAGACTCAAAAAAGGACGAAAACTTCAGGTATTTTATTGTAACTGGGGATGAGACATGGTGTTTTCAATATGATCCAGAGACTAAGCGCCAAAGTTCTGAATGGAAGCATTCAAGCGAAGAAAGACCGAAAAAAGCAGTTTGGAGAAGTTAAAAGTGAAGACTATGTTGATTTGTTTTTATGATTCGAAAGGCATAGTGCACAAAGAGTTTGTACTAACTAGTCAAAGAGTCAATGCTGTATATTATCTTTGCGCTATGAAGCGTCTTTTGGTGCGTATTCATCGCGTGCGCTCCCAGTATGACATTTTAAGCATCAATCATTCACCGTATTCACCGGATTTGACCCTCTGCGATTTCAGTCTATTCTCCAAACTACATTTGCCGATGAAAAGACAGCGTTATGCTGACGTCGAAGCCATTAATAAGGCGTCGACAGCGATCTTGAAGGACATCTCTACAGATGACCTTAAAAATTTATTCGACATGTTAATTGATCGTGCAAAACGTTGTATTGAAGTCGAACGTGACTACTTTTAATAAAATAAATGAATCTGAACAAAATAGTGAGCTTTTGTTTCCATTTTAAAAAAGTTCCGTTTTCTCTGAGACTGTATATGTATATTGAACAGCGAACCAAGTGTAAAAATAGTTTTCATTCGCATACTGCTCGTTAAAAAACCAGACACGATTCTTTATTGTAGATTACATATCAATTACTTGCCAAGATCAGGTATATATTACTTCGGATTTTTGGTAACAATTCACAATCTAAGTGTAAAAGTAATGTTTACGCGTTTAAGAACTTTTGTTGCAAAAACAGACCGCCAACAAAAAAGTATTCCGTGCTCTTTTTTGATTTATATATTCGTTCAACCAAGCTCATACTTATCAGTTTAAGCTACAGATTCTCTTTGAAGAACTTAAATTCAGATTATAGAAGAATTTATCTCCTTTCATTGAAAGTGGAATTGGTACAATTATCAAGGACCAGAAACTAATACAAAATGCTAAATTCCCTGGGTTCAATAAACGCTTAGATCCGAAGGCTTGGAAACAGTTAGAAGAATAATGATGTATGTTGATAATAAACTCACTTTAAAGCAAATCGAAATATTTCAAATCATTCTAAAGCACAAAGAAGCCAGTAAAGATTATGACCTTCTAGCGTGCATTACAATTTAGAAGAACTATTGGGTTGGCAACTAAGCACTTTCGGTTTTTACTGATAGAGAGCGTTGCTTTATTTTTTGTATAACGTATGTTGGTGATGTACTTTACCGTTTGTCGCGTGATACTAGTCACATTGACGTAACTTCAGAAGCAAGTAGTGCGTGATTTTTATTAAAGCTATTAGTTGTGGGTTAATTTTAAATGGAGTGCAGAAACGAACATTTTCGACATATTTTACTATTTTATTTCCGTAAAGGAAAGAAAGCTGCTGCGGCTCACAAAAAGATATGTGAAGTTTATGGTGCTAATTGCTTAACAGCGCGCACGTGTCAGAATTGGTATAAAAAAATCCGTTCTGGAGATTTCTTCCTCAAAGGTGAGCAACGTTCTGGTTGGCCTACTGAAGTTGATGATGACCAAATCAAAGTCATAATTGAAGAGGATCGTCATATAACTGTTCGAGAGGTTGCGGAGAGGCTACATGTATCGCACACAACAATTGAAAAACATTTAAAATGTCTTGGACTAGTTAAGAAGCTTGATATTTGGGTACCTCACGAATTGAAAGAAATTCATTTAACACAAAGAATCAACTTTTGCGATATGCACCTTAGACGAAATGAAACCGACACTTTCTTAAAAAGAACCATCACTGGTGATGAAAAATGGGTCCTGTACAGTAACATAGTTCGAAAACGATCATGGAGCAAACACGATAAACCAGCTCAAACCACATCGAAAGCTGAATTGCATCCAAAAAAGATCATGCTGTCAGTTTGGTGGGATTACAAAGGTGTTGTGTTTTTTGAGCTGCTTCCAAGGAACCAAACGATCAATTCTGATGTTTACTGTCAACAATTAATAAAACTGGATGAAGCAATCAAAGAAAAACGGCCAGAATTGTCAAATCGGAAAGGTGTAGTTTTCCACCAATATAATGCAAGGCCTCACACATCTTTGGCAACTCATGGGAAACTATTGGAGCTTGGCTGGGAAGTGATGCCACATCCCCCATACAGCCCTGATCTAGCACCATCTGATTACCATTCATTTCGAAGTTTGCAGAATTCTTTGAATGGTAAAACTTTCACAAATGACGATGACCTTCACTCGCACCTGGTTCACTTTTTTGCTGATAAGGACCAGAAATTTAATGAGCGCGGAATCATGCATCTGAAAGAAAGATGGCAAAAGGTCATTGAGCAAAATGGAAAATATATAATTGATTAAAAACTATTCTTTGTTTAAAAAAAAAGTGTTTTATTTTATACTACAAAACCGAAAGTACTTAGTTGCCAACTCAATACATCTCATTAAGTTGGCTTTGTAAGTAAACAAGAATATTATAAACAAGTTTTATCGCTTCTTCATTGAAGCAGGCCATCAAAGATGAAGGAGAGCTTTTGCAGCTTTACTTAACTCGGATTACCATTTGATTCGAGGACTTGAAAGTTAAGTTGAAAAACAAGAAATAAAATCAATACTTGTTAGGAAGTATACACCAGAATCTTTAAGGTCAGGCGGGTTTTCAAAGAGGAATGAATGTCTTCGTAGCTTCGCATCTTCATCTTGTCACGTTGCTGTGATGGATCAAGTGGAGAACAGGATGAAAGGGGCGAGTTTTTCATCAATGAGGATGTTTTTGGAGTTAGGCACACTCTTGGATCCAAACTTCCAGAAGCAGCGTGGAAGAGTTAGTCTAACCACTAGTTTCGAAGAAGAGATAAACGCATGTGGGACAAAATATTTCAAAAATAGTTGTAAATAAGTATATTAAAATGCCAAGAATTCGAAGACAACGGAATGCAATACCTGCCTTATGTCCCGCGAGGTTGTATCGTGGAACATAAGGCAGGTATTGCATTTCGTGAAATCGTTAGCTATTTACTGTTAAAGGGATTGGTCATAAAAAGGTAAGCAACATCGAAGAAGATACTCTGAACGACCTAGAACGACTACCGAACAGAAAAGCAGGAATTAGCTTTTAGGCATAGTACCTCAAGGTCTATGGGAAAGGGTTTTATAGCAAAGATAGAATAGCAATGCGTTCTATTTATTGCCATATTTATTCGTTTGGGTTCATATGTGATCATTCAAGGCTAATGCTACTTTGCACTAATCAACATTATGCCCGTTCAGATTAAGAAGAAGAGTAAAAGACCGTTTTCTCAGACGAATCTGGTATTTATTTGTGGACCAATAGGTTTAAACCCGAAGAGGAAAAAAGCAGTTTTTGAATTTTTCAATTGAATGTGAGAACTGCGTTTACTAGATGAATGATGGTTTGGGATGACATTAAAGTTTAGTATTTCTTCGAGGCCAGACCTGTTGTCCACAGAACATGTCTGGGATATAGGTCGAAAGGTTGGTATGCTTCTTGAACCAATGAATTTACATAGCTGCATGACGTCCGGTAAGTTGCTTGGAATTAGCTTCACCAGAAATCCATAGAACATCTTATAAGAAGCATGCCCGAGCGAATAGCGGAATATATTCGTCTCTGTAAAGGGTACCAATGAAAATGTAATTATTTATTTTTCTCATTTGTACAAAACTTGATTTAGAAATACGTATATACGTATACTGGGCGCTGCATCTTTTTTGCCATATAGCATGTTAGTGTAACATATAAGATGTACTTTGTAATAATATATAAATTTTTTTTACTAGCTCTGTCGTAGAAGTATTAGCCTGCATTCCCTATTACACATACTGTATATACAAATGTTATTATTATTTATTTTATGAATATTTTTTTTCTGTTTCAATGTAACATTATGTTTATATATTTGCAGTTTGGCTCCAAATTAAATAATTCAATCAATATTTAATTAAGTCTTTAAAAAGCATTTTGTTTTCCCTTCACTCCCGCCCCCTCTCAAATTTAGTGTTCATAACTGTATGTGATAACGATTTCCAATTAAAAATTGAAATTTTAAGTGGCGTTTTAGTAAATTAATATATTTATGAAGAAAATATTCCAATTCGAATATTTCGTATTCTCAATTTTAAAAAAAATTACAAAAACAGCGTCTGATTTATTTTAACGAGCAGAAGTAATATATTGTAGATTGTATTACGAAAATAATTAATATTTTTAGGAGATCAATATTGTAGTGGGTATAAAATGAAGTCTTAAAATTTTCGTTAAACGCATATTTAAAATCATTAATTTTAAAAACGATTTTTGCCAGGTTGAATTTTTGAAAATTATGAATATATTTATGATTTTTGAAAATATAAAAAAATTATTTTAATTTCACGCTTGTTTTATTATTTATTTAAAAAAATTTATACTAAATAAAAACCTACGAATAAATAAATTTTCATTTACCTTTTAACTCGTAAAAGGGGAATTATAAATAAATTAAAAAATATAAGTATCTCACGAAAAAATTTGTTTTATATACATCGTAATATTTAATAAATTTTCATAATATCCGAATATCTCAAAAATCCTCAAAAAAACATTTCTGAAAGATACGAATACATTAATAAATTATTCCTTTTCCAAAACTAATCTTGTTTGTCAGTTTATTTAGGGCATACAGTGTATATAACAGAAGGCATGCAATTAATTATGTTGTACTTATGTAAAGATATCACACGTGCAGCAACATAAAAAACTATACGCAAACCGCATACCAAACTTCAAGAACAACGATCTATGTATCTCACTATGTAAGAAACACTACTTTTATCATGCAATTTATAAACGTAAAATCTCACCTGGCCGTGAAAAGAAAACACGAGCAACAAATGAACGTGAAAGAACAATATATATACGCACGCACACACAAACAGAAAATATGTGTGGAAAAAAACAAAAAAAAAACGGTCGAGCTACTCCATGCGGCTCTCGTGCAGGTGTCAACACAAAACAAAAATATTTCTAACAATAGGGCTGGACTGAACTCTGATGGTGCACTGTTTCGTGTGCGATAAGCTTCTGAATATTGTGAGACAACGTTTGAGCTCTATATATGTGTGTATAGTGTTGTATGTATATATATTTATGTATGTACATATGTATAGTTTATAAATATTATCCACAGTAAAACATCAAATCTGCATTTTTAATTTATTCAGGTATACATTACTACATAGTATTGTCATAGGAATATTTCGTCTTGGAATTTCTTTTGCATTCGCAGAACTTCCAACAGATGAAATGATGCAGTCTCTTGGTGTTGAGTCATCAAGATTTTGTTTTGTTTTTTAATGTACAATGTAAATTGTATATTTCATATTTTAGGTGAAGTATCATGAAATGAATGAAGTAATACGTAATGCAAACATTTCGGAATCCTTGGCAAGGGTTTGTAGATTATCGGTAAAACAGAAATCTATTTTTATGTAAAAAACTTTAAAATGTTTAGTTTTTCATACTCAAAAAAATCTTTAAAAACATTAGCTCTTTCTTTGGTACTTTGTGTTAAGTTTTTGAGAAAAAAATTTGTAGCGAAATAAATAAAATAAATATAAAATTATCTACCAAAAAATTGTAATTTTAAGCGCTTTTCATATCGTAAATATAATGCAGAAATTTTTTAAAAATTACCGCGCGAGTCCTGAACACGCGATCCCATGGCAACCGATCATGTACATAACTTTTGACCTCGGGGAATGGTGAATTTGAGTCTTCTAACGTGCCATAAATAAAATTAAGAATTAAGATTTTATACTTGCTTCTAAATACATGCTTTAGTTAAAGAGATATTTCGTTTTTAAAATGGTAACCGAATTATTTTACCATTTCATTATTTCAGTTATTGACAAATAATAATTTTGTATGACTTCTTTTTCGAGTATACTTTAAACTGGTAGTGGGATATCATCATAAATGTAATTATTCAAACATCTTACATTTGTTTCAGCATATAACAATTCAAACATGTCTAATTGGTATAGTTGGTTTTACATAAAAATAGGACGAGTATTTTATTATCTGCTTTTTATTAATATTTATTTTTGCTCTTTTGACTTGTTAAGAATGACTCTAATTTTTACCGCTTTTGATATTGATGCAATGATATTTTGATATGACTCAAATATCACCGTTCTCCGTGGTCGAGGGTTAAGGCACATGCCCAGTAAACATGAGATCGTGAGTTCAAGTCTCATTGGAGAAGAGGGCATTTTTTCAAAAATGTCTCCGATGTCAAAAGCGGTAAAAATTAGAATTTTTCAGTTTCACACAGCAAAAGCGCATAATTGTATGCAGTTAAGACCTAGCGTAGATTTTCAATTAGTATCCGTTTCCATAATAAAGTTTATGGCACGTTAATAAACTGATTATCATGCCTGATAGGTATGAGGCCGTGAGTTCGAGGCTCACCAGAGCAGAAAGTGTTTTCAAAAACTTCTACATTATTTATGCGATGTCAAAAGTATAATAGTAAAAATTAGAAGTTTTAAGTTTCCCATCGTGAAAGCGAATAATTCTATTAACCATACTATCTGCTTTTGAAATGAGGTACTTGAAATCCCCAGCAATACTTCAATCTAGCGATATGTCACATCTTGCGCATAGCATTGACATATTCCTGAGTGACTACCGTTGTTGGTTAACCTGCTCTTGGATCGTCGCTAAGATTAATACTTCCACGTTTGAATTCTCCATACCAACGAAAAATTGTTGACTGATGTGGTGGCATGATTGCAAAAACAGAAACCAACTCGGCCAGGCATTCTTGTTGAGATAATTGTCTTCGAAAATTATAAAAAATTTACTTAACTTAAAAGACATCCCATGTACTTTAATTTTTGATGGTTGAAACACAATCCCAAAATTGCAAATCATAATGAATAAAATTAAATAAACACATGCTCGATATGTATGAGATCGGAAGTTCGAATCTCATCAGAAAGCATAAATTTTTTAAAAAAATTTCTGCTCGTATCTACGATGTAAAAGGCGATAAAAATTAGAATTATATGTGACTATTTGCCTTCCAGATCCGAATTTAATTTCAAATTTATTTATGTAACCATCTTACCTAGGTTGTAAAATGGTAATTATCGAATTTAGTTTAAAGTACTTAAATACATAAATACCGAAGAATATGTTTATCTTTTAATTAAAATTTAATGATATACAGTCATGTGCACGAAAACAACAGTCCTAAATTAATACTTATAAATAACATTTACAAGGGACAATTCTCATGCAGTTACATTGAAACCATTTAAAAGCTTTGCCGGTATTGACGAGATGGGAAACGTGGCTTAAAGCTGTTTTATATTATGAAAAATTGTTATGCATTATTATACCTTGTATCTTAAGTTTAAATCCGCAAGATGCTCAAATAATTTCAATAAGTCAGATACCGGAATCCATACTCAAATAGAGAAAATTTCCGAAAATTATTCAATTCTTTTAGATACTATTTCCAAATTAGAGAACACCAAGCTGTCATTACACGAAGCGCTAAATATAGTATATTATCTCCAAGCCTCGTTAGGAAGTCTAACAGATAAGTAGTATAGGAAGATTATCAACCGATAAATTATGTGCGGTTATAAATAAGAACCCCGATTTTCAAACAATAGTGCGTATAGACAAGAGTTTAACTGAAAACCAAGAGGGCGAATATAATGCAGACGTCCTTTTAAATTCGCACATAACATCATTAAATGCAGAACGCTCCTTTTCCAAATACACCAACATATTTTCACCTCGCCGTAGGAGTATGAGTGAGTCAGCACTGGCAGGCATTCTAATGACACAATACTACAGCGAATTTTTTCGTCACTCTACGAGGGTGGTCCCAAAAGTACCCGACCCAACAAAGAAAATTGCAATAACGGATTTGTGAGCTTGTGCATTGTCTTGATGAAACAACACTTTCTTCTTAGACAAATGCGGCCGTTTTTGTATGATTTCTTGGCTCAAACGCAATAAGTTCGCATAATACTCCCGTTGATAGTTTTCCTTTTTCAAGATAGTCAACGAAAATTATTCCACGCGCATCCCAAAAAACCGATTCCATGACCTTGCCTGCAGATGAAACGGTCTTCGTCTTCTTTGGAGCCGGTTCTCCCTTTTGAGTCCATTGTTTTGATTGTTCTTTTGTCTCGGGTGTGAAGTGATGGACCCATGTTTCATCCATGGTTATGAAACGTCGCAAAAATTCTGCTTTTTTGCTGTGGAAACTTCGCTAAACACTCAATTGAAACATCTTCACGACACTGTTTTTGCTCGAGTGTGAGCATACCCGGCACCCATCTTGCACACAGCTTTCTCATGTCCAAATTTTCAGATAATATGCGATGTATCGCAGTTTTTGAAATGCCTACTATATCTGCTAACTCGCGCACTTTCAGTCGACGGTCATCCAGTACCGGCTTTTGTGGATTTTCTTCAACATTTCTGGAGTCGTCACCTCATTTGTTCGACCACAGCGATGCTCGTCTTGGCAGCACGTACGGCCTCGTTTAAACTCTGCTATCCAATATTTCACTGTTGTAAATGAAGGAGTATACGCATCCAGAGTAGAGTATAGTTCAGCTTTTATATCGGTTGGGCTGAGGCCTTTCAAATAAAAGTATTGTATCACGTAACGATAACCAATTTTCTCTATTTTTTACAAATTCACTGAAAACGTTCACTATTGATGGCTGCCAAACAAATACTAAACAACTTCAAACTTGAAACATATGCTTTATAGATTGTGTACTTTCTAATACAGTGATATTTTTCAAACAACTACCGCCATCTCTACGGTAGGCCGGGTACTTTGGGACCACCCTTGTACATCAACACAAAAAATAAATAAAATAGTAATTACATTTATTATTTTTAATACTGATAGTAACTGAGCCGTACGCTACTGCGAAAGGACTCGTTTCTGCAGTCTTACACACAACTACACGTTACAAATACGGAAAAGTATAAAAAAGAAATATCATTTTGCTTTCAAATTTCACCTATTAATAGAACAAACGTAAGACATTTGTTTGTAACTTGTTTCTAATTCTTTTATGATCTTCATTTTTTGCAATTCCATTTTATCATCCATCAGCACAAATAATCTAATTACATACACGATTATGCAACAAACTACTGCGGAAATTAGAATTTCTTGTACTGGTATTACATTATAGGAATACATAAATATTACTGGTGTGCGGGCAAATATTTATTTAGCGCATAATTTACTGCTTTCGAATGATCCAATTCCATTCATACGGATGTTTACAAGTGAATCACGTTCACAAAAAGTAAAATAAACAGACGAAAATATTATCAATAAAGATGCACATTTCGAAGAAATAAATCTATAACAATTGACCTTTATGACTGCATGTGTTAAGTATTTAATTGGCC